>CAXARO010000443.1:0-89745 GCA_963971305.1 Arcuatula senhousia | reverse complement strand
ATTATATGCAGCTTTAGAGGTAAATATGGTAAAATGCGTGCATTATTTTGTAATACTCAATTGCAAAGACCATAAAATTACAGTATAAAACTTAACAACGAACGGCAATTAAGATTAAACTGAGTTTCATACTATGAACCAGGCTTAGATTAGCACTACTCTAATAGGCACGAACCATTTTCTTTTGGTGGGGGGGGGGGGGGGCTGGGATTTTTTCAAAAAAAAATATTGATTCCAATTTTTACAGAAAAAAATAAAAATGCTCAAAATTATACATCCTTTGAACTCAAATGATAAAAGCCTGATTTTTTCTGCCTCGCTTCGCTCGGCGTAACATTGCCTTTTGCAAAAGTTTCAAATATTGAAATTATAATGGCTACGAAATAGTATCACTTTTAATATGTTTAGTATATGCATACATGTACATCTATAGTTTTGATCTGTTATGGTATGAACCTCTGCTGTATGACTCCCAATCAGGATAATTAAAAGTTACATTGCATTTCTTATACCTTGCAATGTAATTATTATAACCTATTTTACATACACACTATTGTTGCATTATACCCGTAAAAGAAGTTGAGAGTGGTGTATTCAATCTATATAACCCGCTATACGAGAATATTATTTTTTACCGGTACTGATACTTTTTTTACCGATAAATTTTGATTACGCAGACGATAAAACATAAAAATCGTCGTTTTACAGGAAACAAGCATTTTATTTGATAGGTAAGTGGTCCATTTGATGTGCAGTTCTTTTGTTTCTTAAGCAATAGAGTTTTTTCTCAATCAAAACTTGTCAATTGGGCGTTTAACAACACTTAAGGTTATAGCAATATTTTCTTTTGTCAGAATATAAATACGTTAAAAACAGACAAGTTTTTATAAAAAGTAAGTCGTATTGAAGGTAACTACCGTTTTTAATATAAAACACCTCCTTCTTTTTACTCGGGAATCTTTAAATGTTTGAAAAACAATTTTAGCGGTTACTTTGTTTTACCGTAAACTATTACTGGTTGCTACTTCTTTTTACCGTAGACGCTACTTTTTTTTAACATCCATGCTATTTTTTTACCGATACTTTTGAATTATTGTAACCACGACCGTGATCAGTTATCGCTTTATTCATAAACGGAACGGCCACAATTTCGCTATTTATGTATAAACCTTTAACAGTGTACATGGTTGACATAAAAACTATGTTTTAATTCTCTTTATCTTAATATCTTGAATGATCGTGACAATGGTTTGGGAAGCTTGTATGGACCATAGTATTTACACTATGAACCAAAAAAATTACTGTCTATACCAGACACAGTCATTTTTTTACTGCCTTACACTGCTATTTACTGTGAAACTACTGCCAAACAACAGTGAATTACCATTATCACCCTATACAATCAAGGACAGTTTGTGACAGTGATTACCTTCCGCCTATAATGCACTGTCCTACATTGGCCTGCACTGTCCGACATTGGTACAGTTTCTCATAGATCATGACAGACTTTACCTGGATTGTTAATCACTGTCCTAGATTGTTACAATTTTGGGCAGTAGTTAACAATTTTACCTGTATTGTTTATCACTGTCCTGATCTGTAACAATTTTGCACGGCAGTCGACAATTTTTCTTGACCTATTATGCACTGTCCACCATTGCCATAGTAAAACGCAGTTCTTGACAAGATATCCACTAACTGTTATGCACTGTTGTGAATTGCTGCAGGAAATAATAGGTCATGACAGATTTATATTTTCTGTCTTGAACTGTCGTGAACTTAAGCAGGAAATAATAGATTGTAACAGTTTATAATGGTTAATTATTTACTGTCCTTCATTTTGTTTTTGGCGGCGACAAAAATATTTATAATAATAATAACCTAACCTGAAACAACGCATGCTCGAAGTTCTATGTGTTTTATTTGCACATATTTTTGCATCAGAATCGGAATCAAAACCACAAGTTTATAAGCAACCCGGAAACACTCCTATATTTAAAAAGAAACTAAAGGAACTCCTCTAACACAACTTTATAGAGCACACATGTAACTTCTTATGGTGTCCATATACCATATATGAATTAAATTTCTATACAAATGTGTACATCACCCATGAAAGAATTTCGACACATTTGATTAGGCACCGACCATTTGATTTTCGGGGAGGAGGGCTGGAATTTAAAAAAATATATTCTGGCTCTGATTTTTGGCCTATAAATAGTCTGGCCAGCTTATAGGGCGAAAAAAAAAAACTGGCCCTCATTTTGCGAATTAAAAATAAAAAGATTTTTTTAACAGAATTTTCTAGCATTGAGTGTATGGGAAAAATAAGCTGGCCCGCGCAGCGGTTGAAAAAGACTCTCGGCTCGGGTGATAATCCCAGCCCTCCCGGAAAATTAAATGGACGTTGCCTTAGTTTACCAACCAGCAACCACGTAAACACACTACTTAGTGCTACGGTTTTACCAAAATAAGACTCGTAAGAGACGCTTGTACCCGAAAGTAGAAAATAGACAACGGATGCTAAGTGATGGCATTCCAGAAAACAGAACAGACGGACGCTTACATTTTCTAACGCTTTCTACTGAGCGATTGTCGGTTCTTGACCAGATTTCTTGCTCTGGTACTCCTGCTTGATAGAGGACAGTGGCCCCGGGACAGTTGCACGCGTTCTTTTGCCAGAGAAATTTGTAAAAATAACCTTCCAATCCGGCTTTTCACACTGAACTTAATTTATCGAGTGAAGACGGGTTTGAAACAATTTTTTTTTTTACTTTTGCACTAGGTCTTTTGTAGAATTAATCGCCATTCATTTAAACAATTAGAAAAAAAAACTTTTGTGGTAGTCGTCATATTGAACAAGACCTGATTTTGACAATAATGCTGAATGTTTACGCTTGAGACCACACAAAATAACCAAATTAAACAATAAGTTGAAATAACCAAAGTCAATAAAATCAACACGTCAACAAATTTTCAAGCCATAAAATGGATAATTCGTGAGGCCGATTTGTTTTTCTCGGAAAAACGATGGCGGACCTCAAAGAAAGCACCTAGATTTTCAGAAAATGCTTTTTTTCTCGGAAAAGCGATAGCGGACCTCGAAGAAAGCATCTAGATTTTCAGAAAATGCATTCTTGGTAAAGCGATAGCGGACCTCGACGAAAGCACCTAGATTCGGAAAAACACTTTGCCTATCATGTGCTGGCCTATCAATCATAAAAAATGAGTGCAAAAAAAAACAAAGAGTGCAATACAACCAGTTGGTCAAAAAACCAGCTGGTTTTCAAATTGCTTATTTTATTAAATTCTAAGTCCAAAGTTACGCCTGGAAAGGACAAAAACCAGCTGGCCAAGAACTTTACGCCTGTTTTTTCGACACGTTATCCTGCTACTGACAGACCAGGTTTACGTGTCCTGCTCATTTACGCCTCATTTTGAGACGTAATCTTGATTTACGCCTGGAAACCAGTTGGTTTCCGTGTCAAATCCAGCTGGTTTCCGCCTTAACATTTCGTACGGGTATGTTAAAATATGATTTATGGTTTAGAAATTTTCAAAAAACCCTACAAATGCAGGGAGTGACAAATAAATCTCACCTTTGTACGTTTTGCTAGATCTGACGCTAGATGATCACCCTTTAAATAATATGAATTTTCCGTTTTGATCCTTTGCAGTATTAATCTGGGGTGGTGTTCCCGATGCTTTCCTAAGAAAAGCCATAAGAAAGGTTCTTAGACAGACTTACGGAAACATCTAGGAATGACTTAAGAAATACTTAGGGGTGTTTTCGAAGTATTCCTAGTAACTTCTTAACTCAGGCAATCCTAACTATAATTGGCCGCCCGATTTCATGTCGGGCGGCGTGCAGGCGGGGAAATATTTTTCGCAACAGTTTTCTCAGCAACTACTGATCACAGCCACTTGATATTTGGTATACAGCATCAAGGTGGGGTCCCATAACGGGGGATACGATTTCAGGTCTGTCGCTCACCTTCTTCCTGTTTAACGAAATCCGGCCATTTTTGACTTTGACAGTTTTTTTATTATAAAACAGCAGCTGGTATAAAGGCACGACTATGCATTTCGATAAATAATCAATTTATATAATATATTATTACTTGAGTTAGTTTTTGTTAAGAAATTAAAACTGTGCACATATGAAGAGTGAGTTAGTGTTTTACGCCCTTGCAACGCTACATAGGTTATTTAAAAGCGATGAACATGAAAAAAATGATAAAATGAACACGAAATGATGATGAGAAAGGGGGATATCAAATTTTGAAGACCATAAGAAAATGGGAAAGGTGGGTGGAAAAATTTACCCTATGTGATGCTCTTCTTGGCGGCCAACAAAGGGGTCTTTTACGTGCAAGAAGCGTGACACTCTCAACAAACGTTGGCTCATTATGGTCAGTGGTCAGGATTTCCGTATTATAAGTCATCCTATTCACCCACCTAGGGTACAAACTTTGCCGCAGTGGCAGAATCAGAATCTCAAGACCTTTATTCGCCTCTTACGGCAAACTAGACTCTGCTGCGGGCCAATTCAGCTACCGGACCCGAACATATGAAGAAAAATAAAGTCAAAGAAGAAATACTTACAGAAGATAATATAATATATTTTCCGACCATGCACATAGATGTACTTCTATTTTAAAAACGTTTTTAATGTTATTTGATTTTATAATATAAATCCTTCAAAATCTTTTCCTGCCAAAATATTGGTGTTTCTTGCATAAGTATGACTAGATTCGTTTTTAAGAATTAATAATTAAAATCATTAATAGGGTTGAAATATATATGGAACGTCAGGTGTCCTAAAGTTAGGAGAAAAATTACGGAGTATCCCAAATTGAGAGACCTTCGAAAACATGACTCAACTTAGGTCTTTAGACGGACTTGGGTAAGGTCATACAATGTTTTTATTTATAAAATGAAAAATATCTGATAATACCCCCTTCACATTTACGAGATTTCCTTACGAGTTCTTACGAGTTTTCAACTCGTATTCGATCGCAAAGACTCGTAAATCACTCTTTGTTACTAGTAAACAGGTCTTTCTAGCTCGTGTAAAATCGTAAGAACTCGTGAAAGTTTTACGAGTTGAAAAAACAACAATGTCATAAGTTTACTCGAAAACACATCGCAAATAACTCGTAAAGAACTCGTAGAGATCGTAAATGACCCGCATTTACTCGTAACTAACTCGGGAAGACCTCGCAGTGGTATTCTTTTACGAGTGTTTTGCGAGTTAGTTACGATATCATTTCCAATATCGCATTTCACTCGTAAAGACGTCATAAAGGCACCGTAACATGCTCGTAAACACTTCGAAAATAAAATTTTTATCGTGTCTGGACGGGAGTGCGAAAAATGTCTGCACAACTGACGGAAACGTGACAACTCGGTAATAGATCGTTAAAGGTTGGAAGAAAATCACGCAAGAACTCGTTAAACTATAAAATTTGAAAATCGTAACATCTCGTAAGAGAATATCGTATATGTGAACGGGGTATAAATGATTATGATATTGTTCAATGATACAAATAAAGGCTAGATTTAAATTTATAACTAAAATAGTAAATTTGGAATGACAGAATAAAAAGGATTGTATATTATATGTACATGCACCAGTATTAGTTTGTTTATTTATTACGAGTTTTTTAATTCAGAATTATAAAAATGATTTGCGTCCTTGGGTGCATTTAAGTATCAGAATACACGTACGGCTTGTTGATTTTGGTAGTTACAATAAACATGTCAAAACTTCTTGCACAATAAACATTTAAAATCATTATACCAATTCAAAGGAATATTTCACAGATATACAATGTACCATCAGTTTTATAGATATTTATCCCTTTTATACAAATTCATTTTTACCACAGGACTATTTTTACAACTAAAGGACCTTAATTTTTAAAAAAAAGTTTTTTAACTTATTCAAACATTAGATTAATCAAACGCTCAAGACTGCGCGCACGTATACTAAATGAAATTAAATAAACCATTGGTTTTTTTTTTCATTCACTGGTTTGATAAATAATAAACATTCACATATTTTAGTTTTTGTTTTTTGTTTATGTTTTATCAGGGATTAAATAAAACTTGTTTTGGACATCCCTGTGTTTTATCTAATTTTATTTTGTATGTGCGACATACAATTTTAGAATATGCAATTCGTATTCACAATTTGCCTCTATATAACCCTAACTGTACATGCATTCGATAACTTTGAGCATTCAAACCGTTTGATTTAAATAGATATATGAATGGGTTTATTTTTTCAGCAGGCCTATATAACCCTAACTGTACATGCATTCGATAACTTTGAGCATTCAAACCGTTTGATTTAAATAGATATATGAATGGGTTTATTTTTTCAGCAGGCCTACATATGAATGGGGTGGGTATAAAATTTGTACCCTAAAGTACTAAGAGTAACATCCCCCCCGTGATTTGTAAGTACTTTGAACAATGTTGAATGTAGCTGTCTGCATCAAAATTTACCCTAAAAAATCCTTGTAAACGATAATAAATCAAAATTTACCCGGACAAAAAATCTAAATAACCAATGCTTGTCAAAATATAAGTAACAATTCAAAGCACAAATCTTCTATTTCTTCCACCATTCAAGTTGAAGTGGACTTTTTTATCATTGTTTCCCCTTACATATAGGATCAATTAATAACTTGTTTAATGCCTTACGTATTCTTGAAATTAATATTTGATTTACTAACTATTTAAATGATTTTTTTTAATATGGGGTAAAAACTTTTTAGATTTTTTTGTAATTAAAAAAAATTGCAATTCTATGAACACATTACCACCTTATACTTTTCATCTTTATTTTTGAATCTTGTTCAGGCCGGTCCTTTGATCTGCACTAGCTGGAAAGGTAAGATGTACATTAATATGTCGAACGAGCTGCATTCACCGAGTACTAAGAAGATAGTCCAAAATAATACACCTGATCATGACTAGTAGAAAAGAACAATAGGTCTAAGCGGTAAACAGCAGTCTAATATATCCTAGTATTTGTCTAGCTATTATTTCTTATTATCCGCTTCTTGTCAAAATCATAGTACACCATCAATTTGTTTAATGAAATGTACGTCTTTAGTTTACCAGCGGTAAAGCATAGCCGGTAACCCTTTTTCCCCAGAAATAGTTTTAAGGTGACACATTTTGCGGCGTTTCTTTCAATTCTATGCTGAATGGACCCAATGTTCAGCATTTGCATTTTCCCCTTTGTCACTACTAAATTAACAGATTTTTTATCAACATAACACATTTATTAAATTAAACAACATCCTTTATAATGTTTTATAATCTTGATTTACCATGAAAGCCTCAGTAGTCGGGATACAGATGGTTTCTCACCACCTGTCTTTGCGGGGAAGTTTTTTTTCGCAGAAGCCCTCACCCGCTCCCCCGGGAATTCTCAGCAGAGACATCTGCCGTCTGTTTATCTAAAATTGTTTGAAAATTAAGAGTTATTACTTGTAAATTCTTGGAAATCCTTGTATAGAAAAGTAACGAATTTTGAAGATCTTTAAAGATAAGTTTGTTAGACTAAACAACAAGAACACTCATAGAACGATTAACTATTGGTAGCGTCCTGATTTTATGCCTTGAGTTTCATCACTGATATTTTCAAAACAGGAAGTAGATGTGCGACAGGGTTTATTAATAATTGCAACATACACGCTTTAAATGATAATGTATTATTTAGGTCATTGATGAAGCATAATGCAACACGTATCTGTTTTTCGCAACATGTACAAAATATGGAGCCCAGAAAAATAAAAAGGTTTATTAACCGTGTGTGCGCTACAATGTGTAACATTTATTAACACCTCCTTATAGATCTATATCACACAATTAATTTTCATAAAACTTGCAATAATAAAGTGCATATGGAGTGGTCTGAGAGTAAAAAAAAAGACTTTTAAAGAAGAATATTAAGTAATAAGACAAGTGTGTTGTGCTCACCTCTCTCGAGAAATAATAATTTTGATTAGCTTATGTCTACTTAGATTTGGTATGATTAGATTGGAAGGGGTCTCATAGTAGAACACGAAGATAGGTCGATCTTTCATGACAAGTTCTTAGTCAATGCATCCATATAAAATAATGTGATGTTTGATTGTATTAAGTGTTTCTACCACTTTTTAAATTATTGTTATACAAAACAGAACGAATAAGAGGTATGTGTACATGCATAAAATACTTTCATTTCTTGTCATTGCATGCATTTTCCTGCGTTAAATGTTTAAAGTAAGACTCATGATTTTCTAAAACTGTGAACTCTCTCCTCTGAGTGTAAACTGCCTCAGGTAAGCGTTTGGATAATTAACCTGCTACCTAGGCAGACATGCAGGTATTAAGTAATATACATGTCGTTCACAATAAACATCCTGTCTACTGCCTGGTCACACACAGCAGGATACCCATCAAGACATTTTCACGGCAGTATTGCGTAACTTGTTAATTTACAAATGCGTCTTAATAATGTTTAATAATGTAGACCGGGCTCAGGGGCGGACCATTTAACTTCATTTAAAAAAAAAAGGGATTATTTTATGTTTTGGTCGGAAAATTTTTTTTTTTTAAAGGTAACGAGACAAAATAGTTTATTATTTATTCTTTATAAGCATAATTTTATATTGCAGAAATAACCTCTGCTGCCAAAATATTTTTTCAAGATAAATTTATTTCCTAGAAATAAATAAGTATACAAAGCGGAAAATATAGCGATCCGCTGGAAAATGGTAAAAGCGTAAAAGGCGTATACATGTACAAGTGTGGTAAGGATGTATTTTAACTATTGAGTAAGTCTTTGGAATTACAGACCCGTTTTAATTTTTACCTTTAGAACCATAGACTTGTAATTTTACAATTAATCCCCCTTCACATTTACGATATTCTCTTACGAGTTGGTACGATTTTCAAAATTTATAGTCTTACGAGTTCTTGTGAAAGTTTCTTCCAACCTTTTACGATCTCTTTCCGAGTTGTCACGATTTCGTCAGTTGTGCGGAAATTTTTGGCACTCCCGTCCAGAGACGATACGAATTTTATTTTCTGGGTGTTAACGAGCATGTTACGGTGCCTTTACGAGTGAATTTTGATATTGGAAATGATATCGTAACTCACTCGCAAACTACTCGTAAAATAATTCCTTTGTGAGGTCTTCCCGAGCTAGGTTCGAGTAAAGGCGAGTCATTTACGATCTCTACGAGTTCTTTTCGATGTGTTAACGAGTTTAATTATGACATTATTGTTTTTTCAACCCATAAAGTCTTACGAGGATTTTTGACATTTCAAAAATCCTCGTAAAACTTTCACGAGTTCTTACGATTTCAAACGAGCTAACGAGACCTGTTTATGAGTAACAAAGAGTGATTTACGAATCTTTGCGATCGAATACGAGTTGAAAACTCGAAGAACTCGTAAGGAAATCTCGTAAATGTGAAGGGGATATTAGAAACAAAGGCTATAAATAAAACTACTTAGTATTTATCATATTGAAAGATACATTTAACACGGAAAAGAATTTTTTTCATTGCTTTAATAGTTATGTATGTTGGCTAGAGCTATATTTTTACGCTTGTGCGTCCGTGCATCCAATCATCGGTGTATCTGTAACACTTTGGTGATCTTGAATACTACATAGTGGATGCCAATGATCATTGATGATATTTCAATACTAGATTTGATTTGAATAGAAACTCATCATCCACTTGAAAATAGGTCACTGCATCCTATATTTTACACATGAACGACTATGGGTTATTTCTTTGTTTACTTTATGTTCGATGCATGTTTGGAGACATTAATATTTAAACACTATAGTATGTAATGCTAACGCCCAAGTATATTTAGGTCACTAAGAACTTCATGTTTGAGGGGGGTGGCGATATTTCAAGTACGAGCGGTTCACCCATCTCTCATAAACACATTTTCCTTCTAGTTTCTTTTATTATTTGTAGTGGGTTTTTTCTTCTCCAATTATTATTACTGACATGAAACTTATAAAAATAATTATTTCCGAGTTTTAAAATTGACATTGAAAACGTAAGTGTAAGAAAGGCATATCATATCTTATGGATGACGATGTTTGAACAAAAAATTAATAAATCTTAATTTTGAACAACAAATATCAGCGATTTTAAGAGCTTGTGTCAGAAAAAAGTTTCTTTCATTTTTTAAAAAGAAGATTTTTCCAGATGGCTTTACGAATGCATGTGACAGTTCTGATTCTGATAGAAAAATATGTGAAAATAAAAATAAAAACCCCATAAACTCGCGCATTCGGTGTGGCGAGCTAGGTTATAAAAGATTCTATGTACAAAGCATTTAAAGCATAATAATTAAATATAAAAATAAAAATAATCTCGTCTTCGCCAAAAACTCACAAAATGAAGGACAGTAAATAAGAGACCGTTATAAATTGTTACCATCTATTATTTCCTGCTTAAGTTTATGACAGTTCAAGACAGAAAACACAAATCTGTCATGACCTAATATTTCCTGCAGCAATTCACAACAGTGCATAACAGTTAATGGATTTCTTGTCAAGTACTGCCTTTTACTATGGCAATGGTGGACAGTGCATAATAGGTCAAGAAAAATTGTCAACTGCTGTGCAAAATTGTTACGGATCAGGACAGTGATAAACAATACAAGTAAAACTGTTAACTACTGCCCAAAATTGTTACAATTCAGGACAGTTATTAACAATCCAGGTAAAGTCTGTCATGATCTATCAGAAACTGTACCAATGTCGGACAGTGCAGGCCAAAGCAGGACAGTGCATTATAGGCGGAAGGTAATCACTGTCACAAACTGTCCTTGATTGTATAGGATGATAATGGTGATTCACTGTTGTTTGGCAGTAGTTTCACAGTAAATAGCAGTGTAAGGCAGTAAAAAAATGACTGTGTCTGGTATAGACAGTAATTTTTTTGGTTCATAGTGTTAATGTTTAAGGACTATTTCTATATTTTGAAAATTGTATATTATTAAACAAACAATGAAAATACACTAAAAACATTAGACACTTATTATAGGCATCTTTAACTTGATAAAGTTCAGGATAAAAAATATTTAAAAATTGTACATAAACAGACTTCTAAATTTTATAACAATCCATTTTGTATTTCTCTTATACCTACTGTGGTTTTATTATATTTTTTAAGGTAAGATCAATATTGGCGGTTTTCTTTGGTGGTATTCATCCAAAAAATTAGGTTCCCCGCAAAAAAAAAACAAAAAACAAAAAACATTTTACGTTGTTGTTGTTGTTGTTATATACTGCAGCCTCCAAAACCACGATATAAAGAACCCATGAACTGGTATTGTTTCAGCCATCCATGAAAATTGGTACCCATAAAAATGAATAAACCCACAGTACTCCACGATCCACGGGAACGTAGTGGAATAGTTTCCGTTTTGCAAATGACTGAGTGGGGCATCCTAAGTGGGGCATCCATGGTGTGCTACAATCGCTTGTTTTTACAATGAAATCGGTTGATCAGAATGTTCTTATTTTGCATAAGCAATTAGGATTTAAAAACATGTCAAAAAAGGTACAATGAAATGATGAAATGTAATGTTGTCATTTATTTTGTCTTATCAAAAACCACTTGTTATACGAAAAAAAAACCAAAATGTTTTTAAAATAATGTTTTTAAAATTAGCCCCTCGTTTTACTGCTTTTGTCTGTCCCATCTATTAAAAAGCAAGCAAAACGTGAAGCTGTAAACTACCGCCTATAGTGCCATGCATGTATCATGCAGACCAACACAGTACTATCATACCCTTTTCAACACGGTCTCTGCATGTAAATGATTATCCTGTGACATCCAACTGGTTGAGTTAATAGATGACATTACTAAGGCCCTTGGCAGGTGACAACAAGTTGACTGCCTGATAATGAATTTTGGAAAAAGATTTTGATTAAGTCTGACAGCCTACCGTGCTCCTCAAACCTGATCACTAGTTTCATAATTATTGTTCAGAAGTCAAGAAGTTGTTGTAGAAGCCTGAAGGGGAACCATCAAACTGTATACTAGTAGCGTAAGGTATACATCAAGGATCAGTTCTAAGTCCTAGTTTATTCCTTTATTACATCACTAACATTTCATGCCGGGGGTATCTAACCAAGAAGTCAAGAAGTTGTTGTAGAAGCCTGAAGGGAAACCATCAAAGTGTATACTAGTAGCGTAAGGTATACATCAAGGATCAGTTGAATGGAACATATCTAACATTAAGGGACACATTGTACGAGGTCGTTAGACTATAATGCTGGAAGCCTGACCACAAACCATAGTGGTGCACTGTATTTGTAAAAACCCTTCACGTTTTGTGCACGTTAAAGAATCCAGCTGCAGTTCTATACTCTCTCAAAAAAGTTACGCAACAATAAAAATTTCCCTATATATAACTAAACCTACCTTATTTCAAATTGTAATTGTGAATCTATTTTTCAACAGATTTTTATGATATAAAGATTACAAGAACGAAAAATGGTTAATCTTTATTTCTTATTTTGACAAAAAATTGTGTCATTACTGGTTTTTATGATATGACAAGCAAAAGTCAATTGTAAATTTTATGCTTGAAAACCCGTTTAAATCAACCAAAATTTCGGCGCAAAGAATAAAAAAAACTAGGCTTATTCATTTTTCTTTTCCTTGATTATATATCATAAAAATCGATTGAAAAACGGCCTAGCAATATCAGTTATGAATAAGGTAGGTTGATATAAAACCTATATAGGAAAATTTTCAACTGCGTAATTTTTTTGAGAGAGTATATATAGATAAGAATAGAAACTTGTATGAGGCTAATTTGTCTACCCTACCCTTTTCCAGAGGCATCCCGATTAGGCTTGTGTCTCTATTACCTCTATGTCACCGCCTTTTGATGTTCATTGTATCACCCTTTCATGCTTAGCTCCCGCATGGCGCTGCGTGGTAGTGAAGCACAAACAGACAATCAACAACATAAAAGTAAAGTGTCTTAATGATTTTATTTGATATACGTTACCCAAATGTATAACTACAGACAGTAACATCTGTAAACGAAATAGAAGTACTGGGGAAAGACAATAGCATTGATCGGTTAAACTAAGTAGCACCTGTTCAAAGTTTATGGTAAAACAAAGTAGCACTCACGGTAAAATTTTGTAGCGTTATCGGTAAAAGAAAGTAGCTTCGGTTTATTAAATGATTTAATTAATCGAGTTAGAAGAATTATATAAGTCAACTGACACATTAAAAGGATTAAATGTATATTCGTATGAGGAATTGGCGCTTTTTTTGTTTTTATTTGCTATGCTAAATTGACAAAAATCACATTTGTTAAGCTCAAGAAGTTTATCATAATTTACATGTTTCTGTTTGAATGTAAGTATTGTAATGCGCTTGCATCACATTCATATATCAATTTGTTATCTGAAACCATTCAAATATCATAAACTTTCGTTTTATTTTTCATAAATGCTGTAAAAGATGTAAACATCGTCGTATATTTCCCATAATACATCATATTCTCGGTTAAAAAGAGTGTCCGTACCGGTAAAAAATAATATTCTCGTATAGCGGGTTATATAGATTGGTATTGTTTTAGACTGGTCCGTCAGTTTGTTTACACGAGGGATCAAATCATTTCCATAACTGATTATGCAAAAACTTTTGACCTAAGGCTTTCAATATTTGGAATTTATCATATGGTTGAATACGTTTCCTGATCTATATATCGTCTACAGGTCTAATTTTTTTCTGTTGCTATCAGAATAAAGCCTCTGTATCATTTTGTGATGTATGTCAGTTTCCATGAGCTTCAGCCGCCTTCGGACTCTGGACATTTGAAGTGTGGACATCTTAGACACTTTTGTCCCGCTTAACAAATAAAATTATATGTATTTCCCATCCTACTGGTAGATCCAGAAATGTCTATAAGACAACATTGGTCAATATTTACAGATTTCTTATTTTGCCAACTGCATTCTTGTGTTGTTTTGTAGTTTATATGATGATTTTTTTAATGAATTATGAAATTTAAATTTCATGATAAGCTTTCAGGAAATCACAAGAATTGATGTTTTTTTGCATCATTTACCCAAGAGCTTTTGAGGCCTTCAGCTATCCCCATGTCTGTTTAGCATGGTAGTTAAAATGCAGGATCCCTAACCAAATCAAAAGGCTTGTTTTTCTATGATTCCTTATTGCCTTTAATTTGTACTTTTCTTTGTCTTATTTCAACCCAAAACTTGGAAATTAACTTTTAAAAACTTTGATACCAAAAGATGAACCTAAAAGGTAAGTCCCCTACGTGACAAGGTTACCAGGGCAATTACAAATGAATATAATTTTCACTTCTAGTCTTGATAAGTTTTAGAATAAGATTTCACATATTGGGAAAAAAGTATATTTATAAAAGAAACAAATTTTGGATTTTAGATATCCAGCTATTTGACTTTGTCTATTGTCCATTTAAATTAATATTGCTATATACATTTTTGTACTGAATGTTTATTTTTTGGGGGGATTCTGGTTTTTAATTATTTTCATATTTTAGTTTGTGTTTTCAATAGAGGTTGGCTGACATATTCGCCATGTCTCTCTATATCCCATTTTTCTTATGAATATATGTATGTTTTGAATGTGCATGTATTCAAAATCAAAATACAATAGTCCAATGTACATTTCATCTCCTACCAAGAGTTTGTCTGTTTGACTTATTCCACATATCCCATTTGTCTTTAAAATATATGAATGTTACTCATAATGAGAATAAATTAGTCCAAGAACTGGCCTAATTCACACAATTGATAAAAGACTTGTAAACTTACGAATAGAAAAACAAATGTAAAAAAAAAAGTTGAATTTGCCTGAAAAAAAATATTGATTTTGCTTTGGGTAGAAAAAAAATTGTAACTTTGATTTGGACAGAAAAAAAATAATATCAGGTAACAAAATCCCAGGCCCCCCCCCCCACCGTATGAAAATGGTTCGTGCCTTAACTTCTCATGTCAATTATTAATGTGAGGGGGAAATGAACATGCAGAAGATAAAAAACCTGAATGTTCCATTTCTTTGCAAGTAAATTGTCGTGGTGTATCCCGGGGGTGTATCGCAGAGCTTTCTGAATTCTTGTAAAAACGTCTATTCACCCGCCCCTTTTAAAATATGTATCTTTAAACGTGTACAGTACCCCCGTTTCTTAAAAGAGGAAAGTTTTCTACAATGTTATACCGTTATGGCGATATTCCTTATTTTCGTCGCACTTTTTATTTACCCATTGCTACTCTATATATTTACCATAGGTCAAGTTGATATCTGGCCCCAAGTTTTAAATGGTAATGTTGTTTTTGCGGAATCTACGTTTTTAACATATTTATAAAAGCGGGGGTATCACTAGTAAGCATTCATATTTCTTGTCATTACCCAATTTGATTTTTATCGCCACAGGCTAAGGATACAGATTATGCATACAGCGCCTTCAGAGAAGACATCACTAGAAAAAGAAAGCTAGAAGAAACCGAGTTTCTAGAAGAACACAGAATCCACAGGATTGGATGCGGAGATTTATTCCCAGCAACATACAAATTCATCAAAAATCAAAAGCACTTTCAGAAATATGAGGTAAGGTTCACGCGTTTGGGATTCAATTGTATTTCCTTATATAAAATTTTTGCTTAAGATAATGCATAGATGCATGCAACGAAATCGCAAATGAAGTCGCGTTTCTTTTTATTATACCCCCGCAAACATAATTTTGGGGGGTATATAGGAAACACCCTGTCTGTCTGTCTGTCCGTCTGTCCACATAACTCGTAAGCGCTTCTCCTCCTAAACCCCTTGAAGGATTTTGCTGAAACTTAATATGAAGGAAGTACATCATGAAGAATTTTCATCGCATTCGGACATCATTCTGTGGAGATAATTGACTTAGACTTTTTAAATACATTATTCAATAAGAGACATCGAAAGCGCACCTCCTCATAAAACGCTTGATGGATTTTGATGAAAATTTCACGAAGGAAGTACATTATATGTAAATGTGCATGAAGAATTTTCATTACAATCAGACATCATTCAGTGGAGGTAATTGGACTTAAGACTTTTTAAATACATTATTCAATGGGAGACATCGTAAGCACAACTCAGTCTCGCCCTTAACCGATTGATAGAATTTGATGAAACTTTACCTGAAGAAAGTACATTATATATAGATATGCATGAGAAATTTTCATTGCTCTTGGATATCATTCAGGGGAGATAATTGGACTTAGACTTTTGAAATACATTATGGTTACAACTGCGCAAATGCTAACAATGCATTTTTCCATAGGGGGTACCCTTGTATTCAATTTTTTTAAAAATAGTTATTGACCGATTTTCACTTTCTATGGGTCAAAATCTTTCAGCTAACATCCAAACGTTTATTTTTAGCCAATAAAAATCCTATGTCTATGCGGCGTTAATGAACGTAATTTTAGGTTGAAAAAAGGGGGGTGATTTTTCGATTTTATTTTCAATACCCAAATTTTCAAAGATGCGAGCGCCCTGTAGACACATGATTGGCACCAGAATTTCTTTGTCAATATTTAACATAAGTTTATTCATTCATCTATTTAAATACTATTTTATATCAACCAATCACGTTGCTGTCTGTATTTTATTCCACGCTTTATCTTAGGGTAAAAAATTTACCGGTGGCAGAGGTTTGCATTTGCGCAGTTGTAACCTATACTTTTTGCACAAAAATCAGAAGGAGACTTTTCTTTTATCAAAAGTTTATTTAATATATCTAGACTTTATATAATTAGTGAGAAAAAAATAATCTTTTTGTTTAAGCCCTGGAGAGCTGATTTTAAATAGCCCCCCTCTTGCCAGAAAATTCTAAATTTTTAAGTGGTTGTTAGAGGAAATACGGTATTCTACCAGAACGTTCTTTAAAAAGCTTAAGATTTACCCCATATTTTATAGAAGACTTATATATTATCTACAGATGAGATTGACTTTCGATATACCTTTGGCCTATTTGGACCAAAATATGGGTCTAAATATAAAGATATGGTAATTTTTTGGAAAATAGAAAAATTTCGGTATTTTGAAACAGACTATAACCTTCTTATAGCACAAAATGTTTGTGTTTTTGTATGCAATGTGTTACATCTGCATCTATACATATATTTTATAATAGTTTTAAGCAGAGAATTATTTCTTTAGGTTTTTCAAATTAACAATTTTAATGCACCCCCATTGTGGACAAATGGACACAATTTTCGCTTGGGGCTTTTTAAAAAAAATTGTCCTGTTTTTAATCATTTTTGTGTACTTACTGGCGTTCAATAATTACCTACGCATCTCAGCAAAATAAAAATATGCAAACAACCAATCTTTGATCGATAATAACAACAGAATTAATTTTTTATGAGTCCCTAGGTCTATATTCTCCTTTTTCCTATTACAGAATTAAGAAACAGACTATAGACCGGTTTTTGCGATCTAAATATAGACCAAATGCCATAATTTGTATTTACACGTCCACATTTCACGTTCCATTCAAATAAAGCTTTATAACAACAAATGCAACGTAAAAAGAGACAGTTTCTATACTTTTTGCACAAAAATCAGAAGGAGACTTTTCTTTTATCAAAAGTTTATTTAATATATCTAGACTTTATATAATTAGTGAGAAAAAAATAATCTTTTTGTTTAAGCCCTGGAGAGCTGATTTTAAATAGCCCCCCTCTTGCCAGAAAATTCTAAATTTTTAAGTGGTTGTTAGAGGAAATACGGTATTCTACCAGAACGTTCTTTAAAAAGCTTAAGATTTACCCCATATTTTATAGAAGACTTATATATTATCTACAGATGAGATTGACTTTCGATATACCTTTGGCCTATTTGGACCAAAATATGGGTCTAAATATAAAGATATGGTAATTTTTTGGAAAATAGAAAAATTTCGGTATTTTGAAACAGACTATAACCTTCTTATAGCACAAAATGTTTGTGTTTTTGTATGCAATGTGTTACATCTGCATCTATACATATATTTTATAATAGTTTTAAGCAGAGAATTATTTCTTTAGGTTTTTCAAATTAACAATTTTAATGCACCCCCATTGTGGACAAATGGACACAATTTTCGCTTGGGGCTTTTTAAAAAAATTGTCCTGTTTTTAATCATTTTTGTGTACTTACTGGCGTTCAATAATTACCTACGCATCTCAGCAAAATAAAAATATGCAAACAACCAATCTTTGATCGATAATAACAACAGAATTATTTTTTTATGAGTCCCTAGGTCTATATTCTCCTTTTTCCTATTACAGAATTAAGAAACAGACTATAGACCGGTTTTTGCGATCTAAATATAGACCAAATGCCATAATTTGTATTTACACGTCCACATTTCACGTTCCATTCAAATAAAGCTTTATAACAACAAATGCAACGTAAAAAGAGACAGTTTCTATAGGTTACAACTGCGCAAATGCTAACAATGCATTTTTCCATAGGGGGTACCCTTGTATTCAATTTTTAAAAAAAATAGTTATTGACCGATTTTCACTTTCTATGGGTCAAAATCTTTCAGCTAACATCCAAACGTTTATTTTTAGCCAATAAAAATCCTATGTCTATGCGGCGTTAATGAACGTAATTTTAGGTTGAAAAAAGGGGGGTGATTTTTCGATTTTATTTTCAATACCCAAATTTTCAAAGATGCGAGCGCCCTGTAGACACATGATTGGCACCAGAATTTCTTTGTCAATATTTAACATAAGTTTATTCATTCATCTATTTAAATACTATTTTATATCAACCAATCACGTTGCTGTCTGTATTTTATTCCACACTTTATCTTAGGGTAAAAAATTTACCGGTGGCAGAGGTTTGCATTTGCGCAGTTGTAACCTATACTTTTTGCACAAAAATCAGAAGGAGACTTTTCTTTTATCAAAAGTTTATTTAATATATCTAGACTTTATATAATTAGTGAGAAAAAAATAATCTTTTTGTTTAAGCCCTGGAGAGCTGATTTTAAATAGCCCCCCTCTTGCCAGAAAATTCTAAATTTTTAAGTGGTTGTTAGAGGAAATACGGTATTCTACCAGAACGTTCTTTAAAAAGCTTAAGATTTACCCCATATTTTATAGAAGACTTATATATTATCTACAGATGAGATTGACTTTCGATATACCTTTGGCCTATTTGGACCAAAATATGGGTCTAAATATAAAGATATGGTAATTTTTTGGAAAATAGAAAAATTTCGGTATTTTGAAACAGACTATAACCTTCTTATAGCACAAAATGTTTGTGTTTTTGTATGCAATGTGTTACATCTGCATCTATACATATATTTTATAATAGTTTTAAGCAGAGAATTATTTCTTTAGGTTTTTCAAATTAACAATTTTAATGCACCCCCATTGTGGACAAATGGACACAATTTTCGCTTGGGGCTTTTTAAAAAAATGTCCTGTTTTTAATCATTTTTGTGTACTTACTGGCGTTCAATAATTACCTACGCATCTCAGCAAAATAAAAATATGCAAACAACCAATCTTTGATCGATAATAACAACAGAATTAATTTTTTATGAGTCCCTAGGTCTATATTCTCCTTTTTCCTATTACAGAATTAAGAAACAGACTATAGACCGGTTTTTGCGATCTAAATATAGACCAAATGCCATAATTTGTATTTACACGTCCACATTTCACGTTCCATTCAAATAAAGCTTTATAACAACAAATGCAACGTAAAAAGAGACAGTTTCTATACTTTTTGCACAAAAATCAGGAGACTTTTCTTTTATCAAAAGTTTATTTAATATATCTAGACTTTATATAATTAGTGAGAAAAAAATAATCTTTTTGTTTAAGCCCTGGAGAGCTGATTTTAAATAGCCCCCCTCTTGCCAGAAAATTCTAAATTTTTAAGTGGTTGTTAGAGGAAATACGGTATTCTACCAGAACGTTCTTTAAAAAGCTTAAGATTTACCCCATATTTTATAGAAGACTTATATATTATCTACAGATGAGATTGACTTTTGATATACCTTTGGCCTATTTGGACCAAAATATGGGTCTAAATATAAAGATATGGTAATTTTTTGGAAAATAGAAAAATTTCGGTATTTTGAAACAGACTATAACCTTCTTATAGCACAAAATGTTTGTGTTTTTGTATGCAATGTGTTACATCTGCATCTATACATATATTTTATAATAGTTTTAAGCAGAGAATTATTTCTTTAGGTTTTTCAAATTAACAATTTTAATGCACCCCCATTGTGGACAAATGGACACAATTTTCGCTTGGGGCTTTTTTAAAAAATTGTCCTGTTTATAATTATTTTTGTGTACTTACTGGCGTTCAATAATTACCTACGCATCTCAGCAAAATAAAAATATGCAAACAACCAATCTTTGATCGATAATAACAACAGAATTAATTTTTTATGAGTCCCTAGGTCTATATTCTCCTTTTTCCTATTACAGAATTAAGAAACAGACTATAGACCGGTTTTTGCGATCTAAATATAGACCAAATGCCATAATTTGTATTTACACGTCCACATTTCACGTTCCATTCAAATAAAGCTTTATAACAACAAATGCAACGTAAAAAGAGACAGTTTCTATAGGTTACAACTGCGCAAATGCTAACAATGCATTTTTCCATAGGGGGTACCCTTGTATTCAATTTTTTAAAAAATAGTTATTGACCGATTTTCACTTTCTATGGGTCAAAATCTTTCAGCTAACATCCAAACGTTTATTTTTAGCCAATAAAAATCCTATGTCTATGCGGCGTTAATGAACGTAATTTTAGGTTGAAAAAAGGGGGGTGATTTTTCGATTTTATTTTCAATACCCAAATTTTCAAAGATGCGAGCGCCCTGTAGACACATGATTGGCACCAGAATTTCTTTGTCAATATTTAACATAAGTTTATTCATTCATCTATTTAAATACTATTTTATATCAACCAATCACGTTGCTGTCTGTATTTTATTCCACGCTTTATCTTAGGGTAAAAAATTTACCGGTGGCAGAGGTTTGCATTTGCGCAGTTGTAACCTATACTTTTTGCACAAAAATCAGAAGGAGACTTTTCTTTTATCAAAAGTTTATTTAATATATCTAGACTTTATATAATTAGTGAGAAAAAAATAATCTTTTTGTTTAAGCCCTGCAGAGCTGATTTTAAATAGCCCCCCTCTTGCCAGAAAATTCTAAATTTTTAAGTGGTTGTTAGAGGAAATACGGTATTCTACCAGAACGTTCTTTAAAAAGCTTAAGATTTACCCCATATTTTATAGAAGACTTATATATTATCTACAGATGAGATTGACTTTCGATATACCTTTGGCCTATTTGGACCAAAATATGGGTCTAAATATAAAGATATGGTAATTTTTTGGAAAATAGAAAAATTTCGGTATTTTGAAACAGACTATAACCTTCTTATAGCACAAAATGTTTGTGTTTTTGTATGCAATGTGTTACATCTGCATCTATACATATATTTTATAATAGTTTTAAGCAGAGAATTATTTCTTTAGGTTTTTCAAATTAACAATTTTAATGCACCCCCATTGTGGACAAATGGACACAATTTTCGCTTGGGGCTTTTTAAAAAAATTGTCCTGTTTTTAATCATTTTTGTGTACTTACTGGCGTTCAATAATTACCTACGCATCTCAGCAAAATAAAAATATGCAAACAACCAATCTTTGATCGATAATAACAACAGAATTAATTTTTTATGAGTCCCTAGGTCTATATTCTCCTTTTTCCTATTACAGAATTAAGAAACAGACTATAGACCGGTTTTTGCGATCTAAATATAGACCAAATGCCATAATTTGTATTTACACGTCCACATTTCACGTTCCATTCAAATAAAGCTTTATAACAACAAATGCAACGTAAAAAGAGACAGTTTCTATACTTTTTGCACAAAAATCAGAAGGAGACTTTTCTTTTATCAAAAGTTTATTTAATATATCTAGACTTTATATAATTAGTGAGAAAAAAATAATCTTTTTGTTTAAGCCCTGGAGAGCTGATTTTAAATAGCCCCCCTCTTGCCAGAAAATTCTAAATTTTTAAGTGGTTGTTAGAGGAAATACGGTATTCTACCAGAACGTTCTTTAAAAAGCTTAAGATTTACCCCATATTTTATAGAAGACTTATATATTATCTACAGATGAGATTGACTTTCGATATACCTTTGGCCTATTTGGACCAAAATATGGGTCTAAATATAAAGATATGGTAATTTTTTGGAAAATAGAAAAATTTCGGTATTTTGAAACAGACTATAACCTTCTTATAGCACAAAATGTTTGTGTTTTTGTATGCAATGTGTTACATCTGCATCTATACATATATTTTATAATAGTTTTAAGCAGAGAATTATTTCTTTAGGTTTTTCAAATTAACAATTTTAATGCACCCCCATTGTGGACAAATGGACACAATTTTCGCTTGGGGCTTTTTAAAAAAATTGTCCTGTTTTTAATCATTTTTGTGTACTTACTGGCGTTCAATAATTACCTACGCATCTCAGCAAAATAAAAATATGCAAACAACCAATCTTTGATCGATAATAACAACAGAATTAATTTTTAGCTCACCTGGACCGAAGGTCCATGTGAGCTATTACCATCACTTGGCGTCCGTCGTCGTCGTCTGTCGTCTGTCGTCGTCTGTCGTCGTCGTCGTCTGTTAACAATTTTTCAAAAATCTTCTCCTCTGAAACTACCAAACAGAATTTAATGAAACTTGGTATGAATGATCCTTAGGGTGTCCTGCACCAAACTTGTGTTTTGATTTTTGATCCGTTGAAAAACATGGCCGCCGTTACTAAAAATAGACTAGGGGGGTCAGACTACTGTTTTTGGCTTATAAATCAAAAAGTATAAGAGATAGAGGAAATCTGAGGCCACGCTACTGATTCAGCATCAAAAGCTCTACAAAAGTCTCCATTTGGTCAAAGTTGTCAGATGACCCCTTATAGGGGTTACGGCCCCTTAAAGGTGAAAAATTGCATTTTTTCATGTTTTTGGCCTACAGAATGAAAACTATTGCAGATAGAGATTAGCTGTTGCTTGCTTAAATGTTCAGCTCATTTAACTCTACAAAAGTCTCCATAGGGTCGAAGTTGTCAGATGACCCCTTATAGGGGTTACGGCCCCTTAAAGGTGAAAAATAGCCATTTTTCATGTTTTTGGCCTACAGAATGAAAACTATTGCAGATAGTGATTAGCTGTTGCTTGCTAAAATGTTTAGCTCATTTAGCTCTACGAAAGTCTCCATAGGATCGAAGTTGTCAGATGATCCCTTATAGGGGTTACGACCCCTGAAAAATGGCATTTTTTCATGTTTTTGGCCTACAGAATGAAAACTATTGCACATAGAGATTAGCTGTTGCTTGCTGAAATGTTCAGCTCATTGAGCTCTACAAAATTCTCCATAGGGTCGAAGTTGTCAGATGACCCCTTATAGGGGTTACGGCCCCTGAAAAATAGCGATTTTTTAATGTTTTTGTCCTACAGAATGAAAACTATTGCAGATAGAGATTAGCTGTTGCTTGCTTAAATGTTCAGATCATTTAGCTCTACAAAATTCTCCATAGGGTCAAAGTTGTCAGATGACTCCTTATAGGGGTTACGGCCCTTGAAAAATAGCGATTTTACATGTTTTTGGCCTACAGAATGAAAACTATTGCAGATAGAGATTAGCTGTTGCTTGCTTAAATGTTCAGCTCATTTAGCTTTACAAAATTCTCCATAGGGTCGAAGTTGTCAGATGACCCCTTATAGGGGTTACAGCCCCTGAAAAATAGCCATTTTTCATGTTTTTGTCCTACAGAATGAAAACTATTGCAGATAGAGATTAGCTGTTGCTTGCTTAAATGTTTAGCTCATTTAGCTCTACAAAATTCTCCATAGGGTCGAAGTTGTCAGATGACCTCTTACAGGGGTTACGGCCCCTGAAAAATAGCCATTTTTCATGTTTTTGGCCTACAGAATGAAAACTATTGCAGATAGAGATTAGCTGTTGCTTGCTTAAATGTTCAGCTCGTTTAGCTCTACAAAATTCTCCATAGGGTCGAAGTTGTCAGATGACCCCTTATAGGGGTTACGGCCCCTGAAAAAAGCGATTTTTCATGTTTTTGGCCTACAGAATGAAAACTATTGCAGATAGAGATTAGCTGTTGCTTGCTTAAATGTTAAGCTCAATTAGCTCTACAAAAGTCTCCATAGGGTCGAAGTTGTCAGATGACTCCTTATAGGGGTTATGGCCCCTTATAGGTGAAAAATCGTGTTTTTGGCCTATAGAATGAAAACTATTGCAGGTAGAGAAAAGCTGTTGCTTGCTTAAATTTTCAGCTCATTTAGCTCTACAAAAGTATAGGGTCAACATCAAGACCAGGTGAGCGATTCAGGCTCCTGGGAGCCTCTTGTTTATGAGTCCCTAGGTCTATATTCTCCTTTTTCCTATTACAGAATTAAGAAACAGACTATAGACCGGTTTTTGCGATCTAAATATAGACCAAATGCCATAATTTGTATTTACACGTCCACATTTCACGTTCCATTCAAATAAAGCTTTATAACAACAAATGCAACGTAAAAAGAGACAGTTTCTATACTTTTTGCACAAAAATCAGAAGGAGACTTTTCTTTTATCAAAAGTTTATTTAATATATCTAGACTTTATATAATTAGTGAGAAAAAAATAATCTTTTTGTTTAAGCCCTGGAGAGCTGATTTTAAATAGCCCCCCTCTTGCCAGAAAATTCTAAATTTTTAAGTGGTTGTTAGAGGAAATACGGTATTCTACCAGAACGTTCTTTAAAAAGCTTAAGATTTACCCCATATTTTATAGAAGACTTATATATTATCTACAGATGAGATTGACTTTCGATATACCTTTGGCCTATTTGGACCAAAATATGGGTCTAAATATAAAGATATGGTAATTTTTTGGAAAATAGAAAAATTTCGGTATTTTGAAACAGACTATAACCTTCTTATAGCACAAAATGTTTGTGTTTTTGTATGCAATGTGTTACATCTGCATCTATACATATATTTTATAATAGTTTTAAGCAGAGAATTATTTCTTTAGGTTTATCAAATTAACAATTTTAATGCACCCCCATTGTGGACAAATGGACACAATTTTCGCTTGGGGCTTTTTAAAAAAATTGTCCTGTTTTTAATCATTTTTGTGTACTTACTGGCGTTCAATAATTACCTACGCATCTCAGCAAAATAAAAATATGCAAACAACCAATCTTTGATCGATAATAACAACAGAATTAATTTTTTATGAGTCCCTAGGTCTATATTCTCCTTTTTCCTATTACAGAATTAAGAAACAGACTATAGACCGGTTTTTGCGATCTAAATATAGACCAAATGCCATAATTTGTATTTACACGTCCACATTTCACGTTCCATTCAAATAAAGCTTTATAACAACAAATGCAACGTAAAAAGAGACAGTTTCTATACTTTTTGCACAAAAATCAGAAGGAGACTTTTCTTTTATCAAAAGTTTATTTAATATATCTAGACTTTATATAATTAGTGAGAAAAAAATAATCTTTTTGTTTAAGCCCTGGAGAGCTGATTTTAAATAGCCCCCCTCTTGCCAGAAAATTCTAAATTTTTAAGTGGTTGTTAGAGGAAATACGGTATTCTACCAGAACGTTCTTTAAAAAGCTTAAGATTTACCCCATATTTTATAGAAGACTTATATATTATCTACAGATGAGATTGACTTTCGATATACCTTTGGCCTATTTGGACCAAAATATGGGTCTAAATATAAAGATATGGTAATTTTTTGGAAAATAGAAAAATTTCGGTATTTTGAAACAGACTATAACCTTCTTATAGCACAAAATGTTTGTGTTTTTGTATGCAATGTGTTACATCTGCATCTATACATATATTTTATAATAGTTTTAAGCAGAGAATTATTTCTTTAGGTTTTTCAAATTAACAATTTTAATGCACCCCCATTGTGGACAAATGGACACAATTTTCGCTTGGGGCTTTTTAAAAAAATTGTCCTGTTTTTAATCATTTTTGTGTACTTACTGGCGTTCAATAATTACCTACGCATCTCAGCAAAATAAAAATATGCAAACAACCAATCTTTGATCGATAATAACAACAGAATTAATTTTTTATGAGTCCCTAGGTCTATATTCTCCTTTTTCCTATTACAGAATTAAGAAACAGACTATAGACCGGTTTTTGCGATCTAAATATAGACCAAATGCCATAATTTGTATTTACACGTCCACATTTCACGTTCCATTCAAATAAAGCTTTATAACAACAAATGCAACGTAAAAAGAGACAGTTTCTATACTTTTTGCACAAAAATCAGAAGGAGACTTTTCTTTTATCAAAAGTTTATTTAATATATCTAGACTTTATATAATTAGTGAGAAAAAAATAATCTTTTTGTTTAAGCCCTGGAGAGCTGATTTTAAATAGCCCCCCTCTTGCCAGAAAATTCTAAATTTTTAAGTGGTTGTTAGAGGAAATACGGTATTCTACCAGAACGTTCTTTAAAAAGCTTAAGATTTACCCCATATTTTATAGAAGACTTATATATTATCTACAGATGAGATTGACTTTCGATATACCTTTGGCCTATTTGGACCAAAATATGGGTCTAAATATAAAGATATGGTAATTTTTTGGAAAATAGAAAAATTTCGGTATTTTGAAACAGACTATAACCTTCTTATAGCACAAAATGTTTGTGTTTTTGTATGCAATGTGTTACATCTGCATCTATACATATATTTTATAATAGTTTTAAGCAGAGAATTATTTCTTTAGGTTTTTCAAATTAACAATTTTAATGCACCCCCATTGTGGACAAATGGACACAATTTTCGCTTGGGGCTTTTTAAAAAAATTGTCCTGTTTTTAATCATTTTTGTGTACTTACTGGCGTTCAATAATTACCTACGCATCTCAGCAAAATAAAAATATGCAAACAACCAATCTTTGATCGATAATAACAACAGAATTAATTTTTTATGAGTCCCTAGGTCTATATTCTCCTTTTTCCTATTACAGAATTAAGAAACAGACTATAGACCGGTTTTTGCGATCTAAATATAGACCAAATGCCATAATTTGTATTTACACGTCCACATTTCACGTTCCATTCAAATAAAGCTTTATAACAACAAATGCAACGTAAAAAGAGACAGTTTCTATAGGTTACAACTGCGCAAATGCTAACAATGCATTTTTCCATAGGGGGTACCCTTGTATTCAATTTTTTAAAAAATAGTTATTTAGTGCGGTGACCAAGTAAAGAAAATGCTTCTAAATTTCGAGTTTAATGTCCCCATGTGACACACGGCTAACTTTTGTTTGCAACGACTAATCTGTATCTCTGCTTCATTTTTAGCCCTGTCGTAAGAAATTCGTATGGTCAGAACCCTATGAGAATTGCGTTTTTCGGGGAAAACCCTAATTTTCGTTATCTTAACACGGATTTTCTTTTCGTGTATAATTTCAAATGGTCTTTCTAGATTGGAACAATTCTTTTTGGACACACTAGATCACGATTTGGAGATTCAAGAAAAATAATAATAAGTCATAGATAAAACTTTCTTTTAGGCTAAAAATGGCAAATTACAAAAATGCATTTTTTTGTAGAAAATCAAAATTAATTATTTTTTTTAAACTTGAACATTGCTTTTAAAATCAATTTTCTTCATAAAAAATAATACCTTATAGTAATAGGACAAAATAACCTGAGTATGATTATATATGCATTAAATCTATTAAAAATATTAAGATGGATGTAGTGTGTGTTGACATAGAGGTAAATAGGATATTTCAAGAGTTAATCATTATGACTGATTTTTGTGTGTGAGGTAAATATGCAAGTTCAGGATCAAAGTGTTATGATATATTTCTTTGTTTACTGAAGTGTTTTTACATATATTGTTATATTAACTTTACCATATCGGCAATGTCTTAGGACAACTTGGCGAAGACCACTTTTGTTGCTTGGGCCAATATTGCTCTTTAATTACATGTTGAACTGTGTAAGAAAGTACATGTAGCATTAGTTTTACTTTTTTATTTGTTCTATTGTAACCTGACCATGTCTAACATGCCCAATCCAACAACTAAGCCCCATCGAGCCCAAAACGATTGAAGTCTGAAAACTGTGTCATTTGACTTATCTACCCCAGAATCATTAAGTCAGCTAATTAACAGAGGAAAGCCTACATTTGTATCTTATATGAAAAACAGAAAGGATATGGTTTATCATAGAATCTTAGATCAGGTTACCCCCATCTCACTTGACAGTCCTGAGTTTGATGCATTACACATTTCATATCATCTTTTCTGTAACCAAGAGCTATACGAGCAAGCAAAACTGTGATGTTTTAGTTTCAGGCTTACTTCAAGCTCAAGTCAACCCATCTTCTTCCAAACAAGGTGTGTTGACGCGTTCAGTTTTTCAGTCGTTTGATTCAAATATATACTTGCATGTTTGGTCACAAAAAATCTTTCAAAAAGACACAAAACTGCACAAGCTTCAATTAGATGAGCGGTTACGGAGTTGGGAGTTTAATGTTTGTAGCAGAAACCAACTCAGATAATGTAACTATTTCCCTCAAATTCTTTCCAATGAAAATTATAAGAATCTTCGAGTGTATCATTCAGCCTGCATCACCAAGTATATGTTGAAAAGGAAGGTAATCCAATCCCAAATCCCACAAATCATGAAGATCAGCACCACGAAACCGCCTTTCAAAAGCTTATTTCTGCTATAAACAACAACTTGATGGTGAGGAAAAGAACACTTTTTCTTTTCAAACTTGAAATGGAGTCCAACAGTAGCTTTTATGACATCATCCCCCGTTCAAAGTTGTCTACTTTGGTGATCTCATGAAGAAATCAGGTTAAAAAAAAAGTATTGTGACATCCTTAATGTTCATATTAAGTTATTAACCCTGAATTATTATTCGGTCTTGCCTAAGTGTTGGCAAATACACGCAAAGATGTTACAGTAGGGCGTGTTTTGTCTATTCCCAGTGGTCCTATCCCAACGTCTATTTTACATGATGATGAAACAATGAGAAAGACTTGTAAAGCAGATCTCTGTCATCAACTTGGAGCTGAAGCCCACACTGTCGCATTCCTTCCACCATTTGACAAATTATAAAAAAAATACTTGTAAGAAATGGTATTGTCCATGTTTAAGCAGATAAGTCTAAGCGTTTTAAAACATTTTGGAATCATGGTCATGACTTTGTTCAGTCTCAAGTTGGTTGCTTTAAAAAAAGATCTTCAATCGTATACGTGTATGACAGGTATGACTTCCAACTTTCAATCAAATCACATGAAAGAGAGAGACGTTCAAATACTGAGCAATCAAAATGTTTCAGATAATTGAGGAACTATCGATTCCTGAATGGGAGAAATGTCATGCTGTTAACCAGAATAAACAATCTTTGCTGGGTGCTCTAGGAAAATTTATTTTATCAAAACATAGAAAACGTCATTGAATAAGGCAATGTTCTTACTATGGCAGGTTTATTTGACGATCCCCAAATTGTAAAACAGATTTCAGCCAGTGGTGTTGTTGATTGTGCATGTCTGTTCAGCATCCAAGAAGAAGCTGATACACAAATCACTCTACATGTTCTTGATGCTGATTTGAAATACGAATCGTAACAGTTGCAAGGAAGGATAATTGTAAAGTCTAATGATAATAATATTTTGTTACTCTGCATTTATTACTTTTTGTCGCTTTGAAATACAAAAGAGCTTTTGTTTGAAACAGGAACTGTGTCTGGACCCACATGGATGTCGATATATTCCAGTTCACGAAATCTGTTCATTACTGAATAATGTCTTCTTGTTGTACATTCAATTACCGGATGTGATTCAACGTCATCAATGTTTGGTATTGGTAAAAAGCAGCACATAAAACTCTCAAAGACAATGCAGATGAATTAAGTACTCTGTCTTCTTTCGGTTTGTCAGATTTTGATGATTCACTGGAAAAAGCCACAAGCCTTGCAAAACTACCACTGTGCGAGTCTACATTTCGGCAACACGCATTACGAGCATGCTTTCAAACGGGTACTTGGTTAACATCACCCATTGCTAAGCCTCTTCCAAAGTCAATTCTTATGCATGGATGGTGTAACCAAAATGTTTAACAGCTTGTACGGTTTGAAGGTCATATGACATCTGATTTTTTACAAGATCTAGTTTGCACATGTAAAGGCAAACTAGTTTGCTCAAAATGCTGCGTGTGTTTTGAACAAAACCTCTCTTTTACCTTTGTCCTTGTTAAGTCGATGCTATTTAAAAAAACGTCAAGATACATCTTATTGAAGAGGAAGATGCGGACCATGCAGCCTGAGCAGTGAATTTCATTATTATTCAGTTCATTTGAGATTAGGTTGTTAAGGTAATAGTGTGTGTTTTGTAATGTATATATAACCGGGACATCTGAACATTTTTTTAGAAGGTCTGTCCATAGACCTACCCGGCGCGTTCCCAGGTTGCGAATAGGGTAATATCCTTTGTAAGGAAACTACTGGGGGTAGTCAGGTCATAAAATGAAATAAAAGCCTGGTCGCGGACAATATTTGGCTAAATGTGGTCCAAAAATTGTATGTTTGATGCATATGGCATGAAATCAATAACAATCCACCACAGTTTACAAATATTAATATTAATGTTGTTGTGGATATAATCCTTTTTTCCACATTTGGCTGTAATCTAAAATAACTAGATTACATAAAAAAAAAACAAAAAAAAACGGTATTCAACAAGGTTAGGTTCCAATACGTACGTTTCTTCACTTTTTGGGATATCATTTTGCATTTATTGTTTTATAGATATGACAAATTAGAGTACACAAAAAACTTATATATTAGTCGAATGTTATAAAACATTAAAAAATTAACGAATGACTTAAAACACAAATAGCCAATGTAGAATTTGAGTCAACAAGTCGGTTTTTAATGGTTCCTTCGAATTTTGCGTCTCTGCTTACCTCCCTTCTATGAAACATTTCAAAATTTTGTTGATAATGATTACTTAATAACTAGATATTACAAACATATTTCTATTGGTATCATTGTTCACACAAAAGATAAAATAAGAGGGTAAAATCTATATTTTTAAGAATTTTCACGAATTTCTGAAATCAACTTTTATCCCATTTTTGAAAAATCGTGACCACTTCCCATTTCTACGACAGGAGTTTTCTGAAAGAACACATATTCCCCTTTCTATTGATATCAAATATAGCCGTGTGTCAGGTAGGGACATTAAAATCAAACTTTTCTTCTTGTGGTCACCGCACTAATTGACCGATTTTCACTTTCTATGGGTCAAAATCTTTCAGCTAACATCCAAACGTTTATTTTTAGCCAATAAAAATCCTATGTCTATGCGGCGTTAATGAACGTAATTTTAGGTTGAAAAAAGGGGGGTGATTTTTCGATTTTATTTTCAATACCCAAATTTTCAAAGATGCGAGCGCCCTGTAGACACATGATTGGCACCAGAATTTCTTTGTCAATATTTAACATAAGTTTATTCATTCATCTATTTAAATACTATTTTATATCAACCAATCACGTTGCTGTCTGTATTTTATTCCACGCTTTATCTTAGGGTAAAAAATTTACCGGTGGCAGAGGTTTGCATTTGCGCAGTTGTAACCTATACTTTTTGCACAAAAATCAGAAGGAGACTTTTCTTTTATCAAAAGTTTATTTAATATATCTAGACTTTATATAATTAGTGAGAAAAAAATAATCTTTTTGTTTAAGCCCTGGAGAGCTGATTTTAAATAGCCCCCCTCTTGCCAGAAAATTCTAAATTTTTAAGTGGTTGTTAGAGGAAATACGGTATTCTACCAGAACGTTCTTTAAAAAGCTTAAGATTTACCCCATATTTTATAGAAGACTTATATATTATCTACAGATGAGATTGACTTTCGATATACCTTTGGCCTATTTGGACCAAAATATGGGTCTAAATATAAAGATATGGTAATTTTTTGGAAAATAGAAAAATTTCGGTATTTTGAAACAGACTATAACCTTCTTATAGCACAAAATGTTTGTGTTTTTGTATGCAATGTGTTACATCTGCATCTATACATATATTTTATAATAGTTTTAAGCAGAGAATTATTTCTTTAGGTTTTTCAAATTAACAATTTTAATGCACCCCCATTGTGGACAAATGGACACAATTTTCGCTTGGGGCTTTTTAAAAAAATTGTCCTGTTTTTAATCATTTTTGTGTACTTACTGGCGTTCAATAATTACCTACGCATCTCAGCAAAATAAAAATATGCAAACAACCAATCTTTGATCGATAATAACAACAGAATTAATTTTTTATGAGTCCCTAGGTCTATATTCTCCTTTTTCCTATTACAGAATTAAGAAACAGACTATAGACCGGTTTTTGCGATCTAAATATAGACCAAATGCCATAATTTGTATTTACACGTCCACATTTCACGTTCCATTCAAATAAAGCTTTATAACAACAAATGCAACGTAAAAAGAGACAGTTTCTATACTTTTTGCACAAAAATCAGAAGGAGACTTTTCTTTTATCAAAAGTTTATTTAATATATCTAGACTTTATATAATTAGTGAGAAAAAAATAATCTTTTTGTTTAAGCCCTGGAGAGCTGATTTTAAATAGCCCCCCTCTTGCCAGAAAATTCTAAATTTTTAAGTGGTTGTTAGAGGAAATACGGTATTCTACCAGAACGTTCTTTAAAAAGCTTAAGATTTACCCCATATTTTATAGAAGACTTATATATTATCTACAGATGAGATTGACTTTCGATATACCTTTGGCCTATTTGGACCAAAATATGGGTCTAAATATAAAGATATGGTAATTTTTTGGAAAATAGAAAAATTTCGGTATTTTGAAACAGACTATAACCTTCTTATAGCACAAAATGTTTGTGTTTTTGTATGCAATGTGTTACATCTGCATCTATACATATATTTTATAATAGTTTTAAGCAGAGAATTATTTCTTTAGGTTTTTCAAATTAACAATTTTAATGCACCCCCATTGTGGACAAATGGACACAATTTTCGCTTGGGGCTTTTTAAAAAATTGTCCTGTTTTTAATCATTTTTGTGTACTTACTGGCGTTCAATAATTACCTACGCATCTCAGCAAAATAAAAATATGCAAACAACCAATCTTTGATCGATAATAACAACAGAATTAATTTTTTATGAGTCCCTAGGTCTATATTCTCCTTTTTCCTATTACAGAATTAAGAAACAGACTATAGACCGGTTTTTGCGATCTAAATATAGACCAAATGCCATAATTTGTATTTACACGTCCACATTTCACGTTCCATTCAAATAAAGCTTTATAACAACAAATGCAACGTAAAAAGAGACAGTTTCTATACTTTTTGCACAAAAATCAGAAGGAGACTTTTCTTTTATCAAAAGTTTATTTAATACATCTAGACTTTATATAATTAGTGAGAAAAAAATAATCTTTTTGTTTAAGCCCTGGAGAGCTGATTTTAAATAGCCCCCCTCTTGCCAGAAAATTCTAAATTTTTAAGTGGTTGTTAGAGGAAATACGGTATTCTACCAGAACGTTCTTTAAAAAGCTTAAGATTTACCCCATATTTTATAGAAGACTTATATATTATCTACAGATGAGATTGACTTTCGATATACCTTTGGCCTATTTGGACCAAAATATGGGTCTAAATATAAAGATATGGTAATTTTTTGGAAAATAGAAAAATTTCGGTATTTTGAAACAGACTATAACCTTCTTATAGCACAAAATGTTTGTGTTTTTGTATGCAATGTGTTACATCTGCATCTATACATATATTTTATAATAGTTTTAAGCAGAGAATTATTTCTTTAGGTTTTTCAAATTAACAATTTTAATGCACCCCCATTGTGGACAAATGGACACAATTTTCGCTTGGGGCTTTTTAAAAAAATTGTCCTGTTTTTAATCATTTTTGTGTACTTACTGGCGTTCAATAATTACCTACGCATCTCAGCAAAATAAAAATATGCAAACAACCAATCTTTGATCGATAATAACAACAGAATTAATTTTTTATGAGTCCCTAGGTCTATATTCTCCTTTTTCCTATTACAGAATTAAGAAACAGACTATAGACCGGTTTTTGCGATCTAAATATAGACCAAATGCCATAATTTGTATTTACACGTCCACATTTCACGTTCCATTCAAATAAAGCTTTATAACAACAAATGCAACGTAAAAAGAGACAGTTTCTATAGGTTACAACCGCGCAAATGCTAACAATGCATTTTTCCATAGGGGGTACCCTTGTATTCAATTTTTTAAAAAATAGTTATTGACCGATTTTCACTTTCTATGGGTCAAAATCTTTCAGCTAACATCCAAACGTTTATTTTTAGCCAATAAAAATCCTATGTCTATGCGGCGTTAATGAACGTAATTTTAGGTTGAAAAAAGGGGGGTGATTTTTCGATTTTATTTTCAATACCCAAATTTTCAAAGATGCGAGCGCCCTGTAGACACATGATTGGCACCAGAATTTCTTTGTCAATATTTAACATAAGTTTATTCATTCATCTATTTAAATACTATTTTATATCAACCAATCACGTTGCTGTCTGTATTTTATTCCACGCTTTATCTTAGGGTAAAAAATTTACCGGTGGCAGAGGTTTGCATTTGCGCAGTTGTAACCTATACTTTTTGCACAAAAATCAGAAGGAGACTTTTCTTTTATCAAAAGTTTATTTAATATATCTAGACTTTATATAATTAGTGAGAAAAAAATAATCTTTTTGTTTAAGCCCTGGAGAGCTGATTTTAAATAGCCCCCCCTCTTGCCAGAAAATTCTAAATTTTTAAGTGGTTGTTAGAGGAAATACGGTATTCTACCAGAACGTTCTTTAAAAAGCTTAAGATTTACCCCATATTTTATAGAAGACTTATATATTATCTACAGATGAGATTGACTTTCGATATACCTTTGGCCTATTTGGACCAAAATATGGGTCTAAATATAAAGATATGGTAATTTTTTGGAAAATAGAAAAATTTCGGTATTTTGAAACAGACTATAACCTTCTTATAGCACAAAATGTTTGTGTTTTTGTATGCAATGTGTTACATCTGCATCTATACATATATTTTATAATAGTTTTAAGCAGAGAATTATTTCTTTAGGTTTTTCAAATTAACAATTTTAATGCACCCCCATTGTGGACAAATGGACACAATTTTCGCTTGGGGCTTTTTAAAAAAAATTGTCCTGTTTTTAATCATTTTTGTGTACTTACTGGCGTTCAATAATTACCTACGCATCTCAGCAAAATAAAAATATGCAAACAACCAATCTTTGATCGATAATAACAACAGAATTAATTTTTTATGAGTCCCTAGGTCTATATTCTCCTTTTTCCTATTACAGAATTAAGAAACAGACTATAGACCGGTTTTTGCGATCTAAATATAGACCAAATGCCATAATTTGTATTTACACGTCCACATTTCACGTTCCATTCAAATAAAGCTTTATAACAACAAATGCAACGTAAAAAGAGACAGTTTCTATACTTTTTGCACAAAAATCAGAAGGAGACTTTTCTTTTATCAAAAGTTTATTTAATATATCTAGACTTTATATAATTAGTGAGAAAAAAATAATCTTTTTGTTTAAGCCCTGGAGAGCTGATTTTAAATAGCCCCCCTCTTGCCAGAAAATTCTAAATTTTTAAGTGGTTGTTAGAGGAAATACGGTATTCTACCAGAACGTTCTTTAAAAAGCTTAAGATTTACCCCATATTTTATAGAAGACTTATATATTATCTACAGATGAGATTGACTTTCGATATACCTTTGGCCTATTTGGACCAAAATATGGGTCTAAATATAAAGATATGGTAATTTTTTGGAAAATAGAAAAATTTCGGTATTTTGAAACAGACTATAACCTTCTTATAGCACAAAATGTTTGTGTTTTTGTATGCAATGTGTTACATCTGCATCTATACATATATTTTATAATAGTTTTAAGCAGAGAATCATTTCTTTAGGTTTTTCAAATTAACAATTTTAATGCACCCCCATTGTGGACAAATGGACACAATTTTCGCTTGGGGCTTTTTAAAAAAATGTCCTGTTTTTAATCATTTTTGTGTACTTACTGGCGTTCAATAATTACCTACGCATCTCAGCAAAATAAAAATATGCAAACAACCAATCTTTGATCGATAATAACAACAGAATTAATTTTTTATGAGTCCCTAGGTCTATATTCTCCTTTTTCCTATTACAGAATTAAGAAACAGACTATAGACCGGTTTTTGCGATCTAAATATAGACCAAATGCCATAATTTGTATTTACACGTCCACATTTCACGTTCCATTCAAATAAAGCTTTATAACAACAAATGCAACGTAAAAAGAGACAGTTTCTATACTTTTTGCACAAAAATCAGAAGGAGACTTTTCTTTTATCAAAAGTTTATTTAATATATCTAGACTTTATATAATTAGTGAGAAAAAAATAATCTTTTTGTTTAAGCCCTGGAGAGCTGATTTTAAATAGCCCCCCTCTTGCCAGAAAATTCTAAATTTTTAAGTGGTTGTTAGAGGAAATACGGTATTCTACCAGAACGTTCTTTAAAAAGCTTAAGATTTACCCCATATTTTATAGAAGACTTATATATTATCTACAGATGAGATTGACTTTCGATATACCTTTGGCCTATTTGGACCAAAATATGGGTCTAAATATAAAGATATGGTAATTTTTTGGAAAATAGAAAAATTTCGGTATTTTGAAACAGACTATAACCTTCTTATAGCACAAAATGTTTGTGTTTTTGTATGCAATGTGTTACATCTGCATCTATACATATATTTTATAATAGTTTTAAGCAGAGAATTATTTCTTTAGGTTTTTCAAATTAACAATTTTAATGCACCCCCATTGTGGACAAATGGACACAATTTTCGCTTGGGGCTTTTTAAAAAAATTGTCCTGTTTTTAATCATTTTTGTGTACTTACTGGCGTTCAATAATTACCTACGCATCTCAGCAAAATAAAAATATGCAAACAACCAATCTTTGATCGATAATAACAACAGAATTAATTTTTTATGAGTCCCTAGGTCTATATTCTCCTTTTTCCTATTACAGAATTAAGAAACAGACTATAGACCGGTTTTTGCGATCTAAATATAGACCAAATGCCATAATTTGTATTTACACGTCCACATTTCACGTTCCATTCAAATAAAGCTTTATAACAACAAATGCAACGTAAAAAGAGACAGTTTCTATAGGTTACAACTGCGCAAATGCTAACAATGCATTTTTCCATAGGGGGTACCCTTGTATTCAATTTTTTAAAAAATAGTTATTTAGTGCGGTGACCAAGTAAAGAAAATGCTTCTAAATTTCGAGTTTAATGTCCCCATGTGACACACGGCTAACTTTTGTTTGCAACGACTAATCTGTATCTCTGCTTCATTTTTAGCCCTGTCGTAAGAAATTCGTATGGTCAGAACCCTATGAGAATTGCGTTTTTCGGGGAAAACCCTAATTTTCGTTATCTTAACACGGATTTTCTTTTCGTGTATAATTTCAAATGGTCTTTCTAGATTGGAACAATTCTTTTTGGACACACTAGATCACGATTTGGAGATTCAAGAAAAATAATAATAAGTCATAGATAAAACTTTCTTTTAGGCTAAAAATGGCAAATTACAAAAATGCATTTTTTTGTAGAAAATCAAAATTAATTATTTTTTTTAAACTTGAACATTGCTTTTAAAATCAATTTTCTTCATAAAAAATAATACCTTATAGTAATAGGACAAAATAACCTGAGTATGATTATATATGCATTAAATCTATTAAAAATATTAAGATGGATGTAGTGTGTGTTGACATAGAGGTAAATAGGATATTTCAAGAGTTAATCATTATGACTGATTTTTGTGTGTGAGGTAAATATGCAAGTTCAGGATCAAAGTGTTATGATATATTTCTTTGTTTACTGAAGTGTTTTTACATATATTGTTATATTAACTTTACCATATCGGCAATGTCTTAGGACAACTTGGCGAAGACCACTTTTGTTGCTTGGGCCAATATTGCTCTTTAATTACATGTTGAACTGTGTAAGAAAGTACATGTAGCATTAGTTTTACTTTTTTATTTGTTCTATTGTAACCTGACCATGTCTAACATGCCCAATCCAACAACTAAGCCCCATCGAGCCCAAAACGATTGAAGTCTGAAAACTGTGTCATTTGACTTATCTACCCCAGAATCATTAAGTCAGCTAATTAACAGAGGAAAGCCTACATTTGTATCTTATATGAAAAACAGAAAGGATATGGTTTATCATAGAATCTTAGATCAGGTTACCCCCATCTCACTTGACAGTCCTGAGTTTGATGCATTACACATTTCATATCATCTTTTCTGTAACCAAGAGCTATACGAGCAAGCAAAACTGTGATGTTTTAGTTTCAGGCTTACTTCAAGCTCAAGTCAACCCATCTTCTTCCAAACAAGGTGTGTTGACGCGTTCAGTTTTTCAGTCGTTTGATTCAAATATATACTTGCATGTTTGGTCACAAAAAATCTTTCAAAAAGACACAAAACTGCACAAGCTTCAATTAGATGAGCGGTTACGGAGTTGGGAGTTTAATGTTTGTAGCAGAAACCAACTCAGATAATGTAACTATTTCCCTCAAATTCTTTCCAATGAAAATTATAAGAATCTTCGAGTGTATCATTCAGCCTGCATCACCAAGTATATGTTGAAAAGGAAGGTAATCCAATCCCAAATCCCACAAATCATGAAGATCAGCACCACGAAACCGCCTTTCAAAAGCTTATTTCTGCTATAAACAACAACTTGATGGTGAGGAAAAGAACACTTTTTCTTTTCAAACTTGAAATGGAGTCCAACAGTAGCTTTTATGACATCATCCCCCGTTCAAAGTTGTCTACTTTGGTGATCTCATGAAGAAATCAGGTTAAAAAAAAAGTATTGTGACATCCTTAATGTTCATATTAAGTTATTAACCCTGAATTATTATTCGGTCTTGCCTAAGTGTTGGCAAATACACGCAAAGATGTTACAGTAGGGCGTGTTTTGTCTATTCCCAGTGGTCCTATCCCAACGTCTATTTTACATGATGATGAAACAATGAGAAAGACTTGTAAAGCAGATCTCTGTCATCAACTTGGAGCTGAAGCCCACACTGTCGCATTCCTTCCACCATTTGACAAATTATAAAAAAAATACTTGTAAGAAATGGTATTGTCCATGTTTAAGCAGATAAGTCTAAGCGTTTTAAAACATTTTGGAATCATGGTCATGACTTTGTTCAGTCTCAAGTTGGTTGCTTTAAAAAAAGATCTTCAATCGTATACGTGTATGACAGGTATGACTTCCAACTTTCAATCAAATCACATGAAAGAGAGAGACGTTCAAATACTGAGCAATCAAAATGTTTCAGATAATTGAGGAACTATCGATTCCTGAATGGGAGAAATGTCATGCTGTTAACCAGAATAAACAATCTTTGCTGGGTGCTCTAGGAAAATTTATTTTATCAAAACATAGAAAACGTCATTGAATAAGGCAATGTTCTTACTATGGCAGGTTTATTTGACGATCCCCAAATTGTAAAACAGATTTCAGCCAGTGGTGTTGTTGATTGTGCATGTCTGTTCAGCATCCAAGAAGAAGCTGATACACAAATCACTCTACATGTTCTTGATGCTGATTTGAAATACGAATCGTAACAGTTGCAAGGAAGGATAATTGTAAAGTCTAATGATAATAATATTTTGTTACTCTGCATTTATTACTTTTTGTCGCTTTGAAATACAAAAGAGCTTTTGTTTGAAACAGGAACTGTGTCTGGACCCACATGGATGTCGATATATTCCAGTTCACGAAATCTGTTCATTACTGAATAATGTCTTCTTGTTGTACATTCAATTACCGGATGTGATTCAACGTCATCAATGTTTGGTATTGGTAAAAAGCAGCACATAAAACTCTCAAAGACAATGCAGATGAATTAAGTACTCTGTCTTCTTTCGGTTTGTCAGATTTTGATGATTCACTGGAAAAAGCCACAAGCCTTGCAAAACTACCACTGTGCGAGTCTACATTTCGGCAACACGCATTACGAGCATGCTTTCAAACGGGTACTTGGTTAACATCACCCATTGCTAAGCCTCTTCCAAAGTCAATTCTTATGCATGGATGGTGTAACCAAAATGTTTAACAGCTTGTACGGTTTGAAGGTCATATGACATCTGATTTTTTACAAGATCTAGTTTGCACATGTAAAGGCAAACTAGTTTGCTCAAAATGCTGCGTGTGTTTTGAACAAAACCTCTCTTTTACCTTTGTCCTTGTTAAGTCGATGCTATTTAAAAAAACGTCAAGATACATCTTATTGAAGAGGAAGATGCGGACCATGCAGCCTGAGCAGTGAATTTCATTATTATTCAGTTCATTTGAGATTAGGTTGTTAAGGTAATAGTGTGTGTTTTGTAATGTATATATAACCGGGACATCTGAACATTTTTTTAGAAGGTCTGTCCATAGACCTACCCGGCGCGTTCCCAGGTTGCGAATAGGGTAATATCCTTTGTAAGGAAACTACTGGGGGTAGTCAGGTCATAAAATGAAATAAAAGCCTGGTCGCGGACAATATTTGGCTAAATGTGGTCCAAAAATTGTATGTTTGATGCATATGGCATGAAATCAATAACAATCCACCACAGTTTACAAATATTAATATTAATGTTGTTGTGGATATAATCCTTTTTTCCACATTTGGCTGTAATCTAAAATAACTAGATTACATAAAAAAAAAACAAAAAAAAACGGTATTCAACAAGGTTAGGTTCCAATACGTACGTTTCTTCACTTTTTGGGATATCATTTTGCATTTATTGTTTTATAGATATGACAAATTAGAGTACACAAAAAACTTATATATTAGTCGAATGTTATAAAACATTAAAAAATTAACGAATGACTTAAAACACAAATAGCCAATGTAGAATTTGAGTCAACAAGTCGGTTTTTAATGGTTCCTTCGAATTTTGCGTCTCTGCTTACCTCCCTTCTATGAAACATTTCAAAATTTTGTTGATAATGATTACTTAATAACTAGATATTACAAACATATTTCTATTGGTATCATTGTTCACACAAAAGATAAAATAAGAGGGTAAAATCTATATTTTTAAGAATTTTCACGAATTTCTGAAATCAACTTTTATCCCATTTTTGAAAAATCGTGACCACTTCCCATTTCTACGACAGGAGTTTTCTGAAAGAACACATATTCCCCTTTCTATTGATATCAAATATAGCCGTGTGTCAGGTAGGGACATTAAAATCAAACTTTTCTTCTTGTGGTCACCGCACTAATTGACCGATTTTCACTTTCTATGGGTCAAAATCTTTCAGCTAACATCCAAACGTTTATTTTTAGCCAATAAAAATCCTATGTCTATGCGGCGTTAATGAACGTAATTTTAGGTTGAAAAAAGGGGGGTGATTTTTCGATTTTATTTTCAATACCCAAATTTTCAAAGATGCGAGCGCCCTGTAGACACATGATTGGCACCAGAATTTCTTTGTCAATATTTAACATAAGTTTATTCATTCATCTATTTAAATACTATTTTATATCAACCAATCACGTTGCTGTCTGTATTTTATTCCACGCTTTATCTTAGGGTAAAAAATTTACCGGTGGCAGAGGTTTGCATTTGCGCAGTTGTAACCTATACTTTTTGCACAAAAATCAGAAGGAGACTTTTCTTTTATCAAAAGTTTATTTAATATATCTAGACTTTATATAATTAGTGAGAAAAAAATAATCTTTTTGTTTAAGCCCTGGAGAGCTGATTTTAAATAGCCCCCCTCTTGCCAGAAAATTCTAAATTTTTAAGTGGTTGTTAGAGGAAATACGGTATTCTACCAGAACGTTCTTTAAAAAGCTTAAGATTTACCCCATATTTTATAGAAGACTTATATATTATCTACAGATGAGATTGACTTTCGATATACCTTTGGCCTATTTGGACCAAAATATGGGTCTAAATATAAAGATATGGTAATTTTTTGGAAAATAGAAAAATTTCGGTATTTTGAAACAGACTATAACCTTCTTATAGCACAAAATGTTTGTGTTTTTGTATGCAATGTGTTACATCTGCATCTATACATATATTTTATAATAGTTTTAAGCAGAGAATTATTTCTTTAGGTTTTTCAAATTAACAATTTTAATGCACCCCCATTGTGGACAAATGGACACAATTTTCGCTTGGGGCTTTTTAAAAAAATTGTCCTGTTTTTAATCATTTTTGTGTACTTACTGGCGTTCAATAATTACCTACGCATCTCAGCAAAATAAAAATATGCAAACAACCAATCTTTGATCGATAATAACAACAGAATTAATTTTTTATGAGTCCCTAGGTCTATATTCTCCTTTTTCCTATTACAGAATTAAGAAACAGACTATAGACCGGTTTTTGCGATCTAAATATAGACCAAATGCCATAATTTGTATTTACACGTCCACATTTCACGTTCCATTCAAATAAAGCTTTATAACAACAAATGCAACGTAAAAAGAGACAGTTTCTATACTTTTTGCACAAAAATCAGAAGGAGACTTTTCTTTTATCAAAAGTTTATTTAATATATCTAGACTTTATATAATTAGTGAGAAAAAAATAATCTTTTTGTTTAAGCCCTGGAGAGCTGATTTTAAATAGCCCCCCTCTTGCCAGAAAATTCTAAATTTTTAAGTGGTTGTTAGAGGAAATACGGTATTCTACCAGAACGTTCTTTAAAAAGCTTAAGATTTACCCCATATTTTATAGAAGACTTATATATTATCTACAGATGAGATTGACTTTCGATATACCTTTGGCCTATTTGGACCAAAATATGGGTCTAAATATAAAGATATGGTAATTTTTTGGAAAATAGAAAAATTTCGGTATTTTGAAACAGACTATAACCTTCTTATAGCACAAAATGTTTGTGTTTTTGTATGCAATGTGTTACATCTGCATCTATACATATATTTTATAATAGTTTTAAGCAGAGAATTATTTCTTTAGGTTTTTCAAATTAACAATTTTAATGCACCCCCATTGTGGACAAATGGACACAATTTTCGCTTGGGGCTTTTTAAAAAATTGTCCTGTTTTTAATCATTTTTGTGTACTTACTGGCGTTCAATAATTACCTACGCATCTCAGCAAAATAAAAATATGCAAACAACCAATCTTTGATCGATAATAACAACAGAATTAATTTTTTATGAGTCCCTAGGTCTATATTCTCCTTTTTCCTATTACAGAATTAAGAAACAGACTATAGACCGGTTTTTGCGATCTAAATATAGACCAAATGCCATAATTTGTATTTACACGTCCACATTTCACGTTCCATTCAAATAAAGCTTTATAACAACAAATGCAACGTAAAAAGAGACAGTTTCTATACTTTTTGCACAAAAATCAGAAGGAGACTTTTCTTTTATCAAAAGTTTATTTAATACATCTAGACTTTATATAATTAGTGAGAAAAAAATAATCTTTTTGTTTAAGCCCTGGAGAGCTGATTTTAAATAGCCCCCCCTCTTGCCAGAAAATTCTAAATTTTTAAGTGGTTGTTAGAGGAAATACGGTATTCTACCAGAACGTTCTTTAAAAAGCTTAAGATTTACCCCATATTTTATAGAAGACTTATATATTATCTACAGATGAGATTGACTTTCGATATACCTTTGGCCTATTTGGACCAAAATATGGGTCTAAATATAAAGATATGGTAATTTTTTGGAAAATAGAAAAATTTCGGTATTTTGAAACAGACTATAACCTTCTTATAGCACAAAATGTTTGTGTTTTTGTATGCAATGTGTTACATCTGCATCTATACATATATTTTATAATAGTTTTAAGCAGAGAATTATTTCTTTAGGTTTTTCAAATTAACAATTTTAATGCACCCCCATTGTGGACAAATGGACACAATTTTCGCTTGGGGCTTTTTAAAAAAATTGTCCTGTTTTTAATCATTTTTGTGTACTTACTGGCGTTCAATAATTACCTACGCATCTCAGCAAAATAAAAATATGCAAACAACCAATCTTTGATCGATAATAACAACAGAATTAATTTTTTATGAGTCCCTAGGTCTATATTCTCCTTTTTCCTATTACAGAATTAAGAAACAGACTATAGACCGGTTTTTGCGATCTAAATATAGACCAAATGCCATAATTTGTATTTACACGTCCACATTTCACGTTCCATTCAAATAAAGCTTTATAACAACAAATGCAACGTAAAAAGAGACAGTTTCTATAGGTTACAACTGCGCAAATGCTAACAATGCATTTTTCCATAGGGGGTACCCTTGTATTCAATTTTTAAAAAAATAGTTATTGACCGATTTTCACTTTCTATGGGTCAAAATCTTTCAGCTAACATCCAAACGTTTATTTTTAGCCAATAAAAATCCTATGTCTATGCGGCGTTAATGAACGTAATTTTAGGTTGAAAAAAGGGGGTTGATTTTTCGATTTTATTTTCAATACCCAAATTTTCAAAGATGCGAGCGCCCTGTAGACACATGATTGGCACCAGAATTTCTTTGTCAATATTTAACATAAGTTTATTCATTCATCTATTTAAATACTATTTTATATCAACCAATCACGTTGCTGTCTGTATTTTATTCCACGCTTTATCTTAGGGTAAAAAATTTACCGGTGGCAGAGGTTTGCATTTGCGCAGTTGTAACCTATACTTTTTGCACAAAAATCAGAAGGAGACTTTTCTTTTATCAAAAGTTTATTTAATATATCTAGACTTTATATAATTAGTGAGAAAAAAATAATCTTTTTGTTTAAGCCCTGGAGAGCTGATTTTAAATAGCCCCCCTCTTGCCAGAAAATTCTAAATTTTTAAGTGGTTGTTAGAGGAAATACGGTATTCTACCAGAACGTTCTTTAAAAAGCTTAAGATTTACCCCATATTTTATAGAAGACTTATATATTATCTACAGATGAGATTGACTTTCGATATACCTTTGGCCTATTTGGACCAAAATATGGGTCTAAATATAAAGATATGGTAATTTTTTGGAAAATAGAAAAATTTCGGTATTTTGAAACAGACTATAACCTTCTTATAGCACAAAATGTTTGTGTTTTTGTATGCAATGTGTTACATCTGCATCTATACATATATTTTATAATAGTTTTAAGCAGAGAATTATCTCTTTAGGTTTTTCAAATTAACAATTTTAATGCACCCCCATTGTGGACAAATGGACACAATTTTCGCTTGGGGCTTTTTAAAAAAATTGTCCTGTTTTTAATCATTTTTGTGTACTTACTGGCGTTCAATAATTACCTACGCATCTCAGCAAAATAAAAATATGCAAACAACCAATCTTTGATCGATAATAACAACAGAATTATTTTTTTATGAGTCCCTAGGTCTATATTCTCCTTTTTCCTATTACAGAATTAAGAAACAGACTATAGACCGGTTTTTGCGATCTAAATATAGACCAAATGCCATAATTTGTATTTACACGTCCACATTTCACGTTCCATTCAAATAAAGCTTTATAACAACAAATGCAACGTAAAAAGAGACAGTTTCTATACTTTTTGCACAAAAATCAGAAGGAGACTTTTCTTTTATCAAAAGTTTATTTAATATATCTAGACTTTATATAATTAGTGAGAAAAAAATAATCTTTTTGTTTAAGCCCTGGAGAGCTGATTTTAAATAGCCCCCCTCTTGCCAGAAAATTCTAAATTTTTAAGTGGTTGTTAGAGGAAATACGGTATTCTACCAGAACGTTCTTTAAAAAGCTTAAGATTTACCCCATATTTTATAGAAGACTTATATATTATCTACAGATGAGATTGACTTTCGATATACCTTTGGCCTATTTGGACCAAAATATGGGTTTAAATATAAAGATATGGTAATTTTTTGGAAAATAGAAAAATTTCGGTATTTTGAAACAGACTATAACCTTCTTATAGCACAAAATGTTTGTGTTTTTGTATGCAATGTGTTACATCTGCATCTATACATATATTTTATAATAGTTTTAAGCAGAGAATTATTTCTTTAGGTTTTTCAAATTAACAATTTTAATGCACCCCCATTGTGGACAAATGGACACAATTTTCGCTTGGGGCTTTTTAAAAAAATTGTCCTGTTTTTAATCATTTTTGTGTACTTACTGGCGTTCAATAATTACCTACGCATCTCAGCAAAATAAAAATATGCAAACAACCAATCTTTGATCGATAATAACAACAGAATTAATTTTTTATGAGTCCCTAGGTCTATATTCTCCTTTTTCCTATTACAGAATTAAGAAACAGACTATAGACCGGTTTTTGCGATCTAAATATAGACCAAATGCCATAATTTGTATTTACACGTCCACATTTCACGTTCCATTCAAATAAAGCTTTATAACAACAAATGCAACGTAAAAAGAGACAGTTTCTATAGGTTACAACTGCGCAAATGCTAACAATGCATTTTTCCATAGGGGGTACCCTTGTATTCAATTTTTTTAAAAATAGTTATTGACCGATTTTCACTTTCTATGGGTCAAAATCTTTCAGCTAACATCCAAACGTTTATTTTTAGCCAATAAAAATCCTATGTCTATGCGGCGTTAATGAACGTAATTTTAGGTTGAAAAAAGGGGGGTGATTTTTCGATTTTATTTTCAATACCCAAATTTTCAAAGATGCGAGCGCCCTGTAGACACATGATTGGCACCAGAATTTCTTTGTCAATATTTAACATAAGTTTATTCATTCATCTATTTAAATACTATTTTATATCAACCAATCACGTTGCTGTCTGTATTTTATTCCACGCTTTATCTTAGGGTAAAAAATTTACCGGTGGCAGAGGTTTGCATTTGCGCAGTTGTAACCTATACTTTTTGCACAAAAATCAGAAGGAGACTTTTCTTTTATCAAAAGTTTATTTAATATATCTAGACTTTATATAATTAGTGAGAAAAAAATAATCTTTTTGTTTAAGCCCTGGAGAGCTGATTTTAAATAGCCCCCCTCTTGCCAGAAAATTCTAAATTTTTAAGTGGTTGTTAGAGGAAATACGGTATTCTACCAGAACGTTCTTTAAAAAGCTTAAGATTTACCCCATATTTTATAGAAGACTTATATATTATCTACAGATGAGATTGACTTTCGATATACCTTTGGCCTATTTGGACCAAAATATGGGTCTAAATATAAAGATATGGTAATTTTTTGGAAAATAGAAAAATTTCGGTATTTTGAAACAGACTATAACCTTCTTATAGCACAAAATGTTTGTGTTTTTGTATGCAATGTGTTACATCTGCATCTATACATATATTTTATAATAGTTTTAAGCAGAGAATTATTTCTTTAGGTTTTTCAAATTAACAATTTTAATGCACCCCCATTGTGGACAAATGGACACAATTTTCGCTTGGGGCTTTTTAAAAAAATTGTCCTGTTTTTAATCATTTTTGTGTACTTACTGGCGTTCAATAATTACCTACGCATCTCAGCAAAATAAAAATATGCAAACAACCAATCTTTGATCGATAATAACAACAGAATTAATTTTTTATGAGTCCCTAGGTCTATATTCTCCTTTTTCCTATTACAGAATTAAGAAACAGACTATAGACCGGTTTTTGCGATCTAAATATAGACCAAATGCCATAATTTGTATTTACACGTCCACATTTCACGTTCCATTCAAATAAAGCTTTATAACAACAAATGCAACGTAAAAAGAGACAGTTTCTATACTTTTTGCACAAAAATCAGAAGGAGACTTTTCTTTTATCAAAAGTTTATTTAATATATCTAGACTTTATATAATTAGTGAGAAAAAAATAATCTTTTTGTTTAAGCCCTGGAGAGCTGATTTTAAATAGCCCCCCTCTTGCCAGAAAATTCTAAATTTTTAAGTGGTTGTTAGAGGAAATACGGTATTCTACCAGAACGTTCTTTAAAAAGCTTAAGATTTACCCCATATTTTATAGAAGACTTATATATTATCTACAGATGAGATTGACTTTCGATATACCTTTGGCCTATTTGGACCAAAATATGGGTCTAAATATAAAGATATGGTAATTTTTTGGAAAATAGAAAAATTTCGGTATTTTGAAACAGACTATAACCTTCTTATAGCACAAAATGTTTGTGTTTTTGTATGCAATGTGTTACATCTGCATCTATACATATATTTTATAATAGTTTTAAGCAGAGAATTATTTCTTTAGGTTTTTCAAATTAACAATTTTAATGCACCCCCATTGTGGACAAATGGACACAATTTTCGCTTGGGGCTTTTTAAAAAAATTGTCCTGTTTTTAATCATTTTTGTGTACTTACTGGCGTTCAATAATTACCTACGCATCTCAGCAAAATAAAAATATGCAAACAACCAATCTTTGATCGATAATAACAACAGAATTAATTTTTTATGAGTCCCTAGGTCTATATTCTCCTTTTTCCTATTACAGAATTAAGAAACAGACTATAGACCGGTTTTTGCGATCTAAATATAGACCAAATGCCATAATTTGTATTTACACGTCCACATTTCACGTTCCATTCAAATAAAGCTTTATAACAACAAATGCAACGTAAAAAGAGACAGTTTCTATACTTTTTGCACAAAAATCAGAAGGAGACTTTTCTTTTATCAAAAGTTTATTTAATATATCTAGACTTTATATAATTAGTGAGAAAAAAATAATCTTTTTGTTTAAGCCCTGGAGAGCTGATTTTAAATAGCCCCCCTCTTGCTAGAAAATTCTAAATTTTTAAGTGGTTGTTAGAGGAAATACGGTATTCTACCAGAACGTTCTTTAAAAAGCTTAAGATTTACCCCATATTTTATAGAAGACTTATATATTATCTACAGATGAGATTGACTTTCGATATACCTTTGGCCTATTTGGACCAAAATATGGGTCTAAATATAAAGATATGGTAATTTTTTGGAAAATAGAAAAATTTCGGTATTTTGAAACAGACTATAACCTTCTTATAGCACAAAATGTTTGTGTTTTTGTATGCAATGTGTTACATCTGCATCTATACATATATTTTATAATAGTTTTAAGCAGAGAATTATTTCTTTAGGTTTTTCAAATTAACAATTTTAATGCACCCCCATTGTGGACAAATGGACACAATTTTCGCTTGGGGCTTTTTAAAAAAATTGTCCTGTTTTTAATCATTTTTGTGTACTTACTGGCGTTCAATAATTACCTACGCATCTCAGCAAAATAAAAATATACAAACAACCAATCTTTGATCGATAATAACAACAGAATTAATTTTTTATGAGTCCCTAGGTCTATATTCTCCTTTTTCCTATTACAGAATTAAGAAACAGACTATAGACCGGTTTTTGCGATCTAAATATAGACCAAATGCCATAATTTGTATTTACACGTCCACATTTCACGTTCCATTCAAATAAAGCTTTATAACAACAAATGCAACGTAAAAAGAGACAGTTTCTATACTTTTTGCACAAAAATCAGAAGGAGACTTTTCTTTTATCAAAAGTTTATTTAATATATCTAGACTTTATATAATTAGTGAGAAAAAAATAATCTTTTTGTTTAAGCCCTGGAGAGCTGATTTTAAATAGCCCCCCTCTTGCCAGAAAATTCTAAATTTTTAAGTGGTTGTTAGAGGAAATACGGTATTCTACCAGAACGTTCTTTAAAAAGCTTAAGATTTACCCCATATTTTAGAGAAGACTTATATATTATCTACAGATGAGATTGACTTTCGATATACCTTTGGCCTATTTGGACCAAAATATGGGTCTAAATATAAAGATATGGTAATTTTTTGGAAAATAGAAAAATTTCGGTATTTTGAAACAGACTATAACCTTCTTATAGCACAAAATGTTTGTGTTTTTGTATGCAATGTGTTACATCTGCATCTATACATATATTTTATAATAGTTTTAAGCAGAGAATTATTTCTTTAGGTTTTTCAAATTAACAATTTTAATGCACCCCCATTGTGGACAAATGGACACAATTTTCGCTTGGGGCTTTTTAAAAAAAATTGTCCTGTTTTTAATCATTTTTGTGTACTTACTGGCGTTCAATAATTACCTACGCATCTCAGCAAAATAAAAATATGCAAACAACCAATCTTTGATCGATAATAACAACAGAATTAATTTTTTATGAGTCCCTAGGTCTATATTCTCCTTTTTCCTATTACAGAATTAAGAAACAGACTATAGACCGGTTTTTGCGATCTAAATATAGACCAAATGCCATAATTTGTATTTACACGTCCACATTTCACGTTCCATTCAAATAAAGCTTTATAACAACAAATGCAACGTAAAAAGAGACAGTTTCTATAGGTTACAACTGCGCAAATGCTAACAATGAATTTTTCCATAGGGGGTACCCTTGTATTCAATTTTTTAAAAAATAGTTATTGACCGATTTTCACTTTCTATGGGTCAAAATCTTTCAGCTAACATCCAAACGTTTATTTTTAGCCAATAAAAATCCTATGTCTATGCGGCGTTAATGAACGTAATTTTAGGTTGAAAAAAGGGGGGTGATTTTTCGATTTTATTTTCAATACCCAAATTTTCAAAGATGCGAGCGCCCTGTAGACACATGATTGGCACCAGAATTTCTTTGTCAATATTTAACATAAGTTTATTCATTCATCTATTTAAATACTATTTTATATCAACCAATCACGTTGCTGTCTGTATTTTATTCCACGCTTTATCTTAGGGTAAAAAATTTACCGGTGGCAGAGGTTTGCATTTGCGCAGTTGTAACCTATACTTTTTGCACAAAAATCAGAAGGAGACTTTTCTTTTATCAAAAGTTTATTTAATATATCTAGACTTTATATAATTAGTGAGAAAAAAATAATCTTTTTGTTTAAGCCCTGGAGAGCTGATTTTAAATAGCCCCCCTCTTGCCAGAAAATTCTAAATTTTTAAGTGGTTGTTAGAGGAAATACGGTATTCTACCAGAACGTTCTTTAAAAAGCTTAAGATTTACCCCATATTTTATAGAAGACTTATATATTATCTACAGATGAGATTGACTTTCGATATACCTTTGGCCTATTTGGACCAAACTATGGGTCTAAATATAAAGATATGGTAATTTTTTGGAAAATAGAAAAATTTCGGTATTTTGAAACAGACTATAACCTTCTTATAGCACAAAATGTTTGTGTTTTTGTATGCAATGTGTTACATCTGCATCTATACATATATTTTATAATAGTTTTAAGCAGAGAATTATTTCTTTAGGTTTTTCAAATTAACAATTTTAATGCACCCCCATTGTGGACAAATGGACACAATTTTCGCTTGGGGCTTTTTAAAAAAATTGTCCTGTTTTTAATCATTTTTGTGTACTTACTGGCGTTCAATAATTACCTACGCATCTCAGCAAAATAAAAATATGCAAACAACCAATCTTTGATCGATAATAACAACAGAATTAATTTTTTATGAGTCCCTAGGTCTATATTCTCCTTTTTCCTATTACAGAATTAAGAAACAGACTATAGACCGGTTTTTGCGATCTAAATATAGACCAAATGCCATAATTTGTATTTACACGTCCACATTTCACGTTCCATTCAAATAAAGCTTTATAACAACAAATGCAACGTAAAAAGAGACAGTTTCTATACTTTTTGCACAAAAATCAGAAGGAGACTTTTCTTTTATCAAAAGTTTATCTAATATATCTAGACTTTATATAATTAGTGAGAAAAAAATAATCTTTTTGTTTAAGCCCTGGAGAGCTGATTTTAAATAGCCCCCTTCTTGCCAGAAAATTCTAAATTTTTAAGTGGTTGTTAGAGGAAATACGGTATTCTACCAGAACGTTCTTTAAAAAGCTTAAGATTTACCCCATATTTTATAGAAGACTTATATATTATCTACAGATGAGATTGACTTTCGATATACCTTTGGCCTATTTGGACCAAAATATGGGTCTAAATATAAAGATATGGTAATTTTTTGGAAAATAGAAAAATTTCGGTATTTTGAAACAGACTATAACCTTCTTATAGCACAAAATGTTTGTGTTTTTGTATGCAATGTGTTACATCTGCATCTATACATATATTTTATAATAGTTTTAAGCAGAGAATTATTTCTTTAGGTTTTTCAAATTAACAATTTTAATGCACCCCCATTGTGGACAAATGGACACAATTTTCGCTTGGGGCTTTTTAAAAAAAATGTCCTGTTTTTAATCATTTTTGTGTACTTACTGGCGTTCAATAATTACCTACGCATCTCAGCAAAATAAAAATATGCAAACAACCAATCTTTGATCGATAATAACAACAGAATTAATTTTTTATGAGTCCCTAGGTCTATATTCTCCTTTTTCCTATTACAGAATTAAGAAACAGACTATAGACCGGTTTTTGCGATCTAAATATAGACCAAATGCCATAATTTGTATTTACACGTCCACATTTCACGTTCCATTCAAATAAAGCTTTATAACAACAAATGCAACGTAAAAAGAGACAGTTTCTATAGGTTACAACTGCGCAAATGCTAACAATGCATTTTTCCATAGGGGGTACCCTTGTATTCAATTTTTTTAAAAATAGTTATTGACCGATTTTCACTTTCTATGGGTCAAAATCTTTCAGCTAACATCCAAACGTTTATTTTTAGCCAATAAAAATCCTATGTCTATGCGGCGTTAATGAACGTAATTTTAGGTTGAAAAAAGGGGGGTGATTTTTCGATTTTATTTTCAATACCCAAATTTTCAAAGATGCGAGCGCCCTGTAGACACATGATTGGCACCAGAATTTCTTTGTCAATATTTAACATAAGTTTATTCATTCATCTATTTAAATACTATTTTATATCAACCAATCACGTTGCTGTCTGTATTTTATTCCACGCTTTATCTTAGGGTAAAAAATTTACCGGTGGCAGAGGTTTGCATTTGCGCAGTTGTAACCTATACTTTTTGCACAAAAATCAGAAGGAGACTTTTCTTTTATCAAAAGTTTATTTAATATATCTAGACTTTATATAATTAGTGAGAAAAAAATAATCTTTTTGTTTAAGCCCTGGAGAGCTGATTTTAAATAGCCCCCCTCTTGCCAGAAAATTCTAAATTTTTAAGTGGTTGTTAGAGGAAATACGGTATTCTACCAGAACGTTCTTTAAAAAGCTTAAGATTTACCCCATATTTTATAGAAGACTTATATATTATCTACAGATGAGATTGACTTTCGATATACCTTTGGCCTATTTGGACCAAAATATGGGTCTAAATATAAAGATATGGTAATTTTTTGGAAAATAGAAAAATTTCGGTATTTTGAAACAGACTATAACCTTCTTATAGCACAAAATTTGTGTGTTTTTGTATGCAATGTGTTACATCTGCATCTATACATATATTTTATAATAGTTTTAAGCAGAGAATTATTTCTTTAGGTTTTTCAAATTAACAATTTTAATGCACCCCCATTGTGGACAAATGGACACAATTTTCGCTTGGGGCTTTTTAAAAAAATTGTCCTGTTTTTAATCATTTTTGTGTACTTACTGGCGTTCAATAATTACCTATGCATCTCAGCAAAATAAAAATATGCAAACAACCAATCTTTGATCGATAATAACAACAGAATTAATTTTTTATGAGTCCCTAGGTCTATATTCTCCTTTTTCCTATTACAGAATTAAGAAACAGACTATAGACCGGTTTTTGCGATCTAAATATAGACCAAATGCCATAATTTTGTATTTACACGTCCACATTTCACGTTCCATTCAAATAAAGCTTTATAACAACAAATGCAACGTAAAAAGAGACAGTTTCTATACTTTTTGCACAAAAATCAGAAGGAGACTTTTCTTTTATCAAAAGTTTATTTAATATATCTAGACTTTATATAATTAGTGAGAAAAAAATAATCTTTTTGTTTAAGCCCTGGAGAGCTGATTTTAAATAGCCCCCTTCTTGCCAGAAAATTCTAAATTTTTAAGTGGTTGTTAGAGGAAATACGGTATTCTACCAGAACGTTCTTTAAAAAGCTTAAGATTTACCCCATATTTTATAGAAGACTTATATATTATCTACAGATGAGATTGACTTTCGATATACCTTTGGCCTATTTGGACCAAAATATGGGTCTAAATATAAAGATATGGTAATTTTTTGGAAAATAGAAAAATTTCGGTATTTTGAAACAGACTATAACCTTCTTATAGCACAAAATGTTTGTGTTTTTGTATGCAATGTGTTACATCTGCATCTATACATATATTTTATAATAGTTTTAAGCAGAGAATTATTTCTTTAGGTTTTTCAAATTAACAATTTTAATGCACCCCCATTGTGGACAAATGGACACAATTTTCGCTTGGGGCTTTTTAACAAAAATGTCCTGTTTTTAATCATTTTTGTGTACTTACTGGCGTTCAATAATTACCTACGCATCTCAGCAAAATAAAAATATGCAAACAACCAATCTTTGATCGATAATAACAACAGAATTAATTTTTTATGAGTCCCTAGGTCTATATTCTCCTTTTTCCTATTACAGAATTAAGAAACAGACTATAGACCGGTTTTTGCGATCTAAATATAGACCAAATGCCATAATTTGTATTTACACGTCCACATTTCACGTTCCATTCAAATAAAGCTTTATAACAACAAATGCAACGTAAAAAGAGACAGTTTCTATAGGTTACAACTGCGCAAATGCTAACAATGCATTTTTCCATAGGGGGTACCCTTGTATTCAATTTTTTAAAAAATAGTTATTGACCGATTTTCACTTTCTATGGGTCAAAATCTTTCAGCTAACATCCAAACGTTTATTTTTAGCCAATAAAAATCCTATGTCTATGCGGCGTTAATGAACGTAATTTTAGGTTGAAAAAAGGGGGGTGATTTTTCGATTTTATTTTCAATACCCAAATTTTCAAAGATGCGAGCGCCCTGTAGACACATGATTGGCACCAGAATTTCTTTGTCAATATTTAACATAAGTTTATTCATTCATCTATTTAAATACTATTTTATATCAACCAATCACGTTGCTGTCTGTATTTTATTCCACGCTTTATCTTAGGGTAAAAAATTTACCGGTGGCAGAGGTTTGCATTTGCGCAGTTGTAACCTATACTTTTTGCACAAAAATCAGAAGGAGACTTTTCTTTTATCAAAAGTTTATTTAATATATCTAGACTTTATATAATTAGTGAGAAAAAAATAATCTTTTTGTTTAAGCCCTGGAGAGCTGATTTTAAATAGCCCCCCTCTTGCCAGAAAATTCTAAATTTTTAAGTGGTTGTTAGAGGAAATACGGTATTCTACCAGAACGTTCTTTAAAAAGCTTAAGATTTACCCCATATTTTATAGAAGACTTATATATTATCTACAGATGAGATTGACTTTCGATATACCTTTGGCCTATTTGGACCAAAATATGGGTCTAAATATAAAGATATGGTAATTTTTTGGAAAATAGAAAAATTTCGGTATTTTGAAACAGACTATAACCTTCTTATAGCACAAAATGTTTGTGTTTTTGTATGCAATGTGTTACATCTGCATCTATACATATATTTTATAATAGTTTTAAGCAGAGAATTATTTCTTTAGGTTTTTCAAATTAACAATTTTAATGCACCCCCATTGTGGACAAATGGACACAATTTTCGCTTGGGGCTTTTTAAAAAAATTGTCCTGTTTTTAATCATTTTTGTGTACTTACTGGCGTTCAATAATTACCTACGCATCTCAGCAAAATAAAAATATGCAAACAACCAATCTTTGATCGATAATAACAACAGAATTAATTTTTTATGAGTCCCTAGGTCTATATTCTCCTTTTTCCTATTACAGAATTAAGAAACAGACTATAGACCGTTTTTTGCGATCTAAATATAGACCAAATGCCATAATTTGTATTTACACGTCCACATTTCACGTTCCATTCAAATAAAGCTTTATAACAACAAATGCAACGTAAAAAGAGACAGTTTCTATAGGTTACAACTGCGCAAATGCTAACAATGCATTTTTCCATAGGGGGTACCCTTGTATTCAATTTTTTAAAAAATAGTTATTGACCGATTTTCACTTTCTATGGGTCAAAATCTTTCAGCTAACATCCAAACGTTTATTTTTAGCCAATAAAAATCCTATGTCTATGCGGCGTTAATGAACGTAATTTTAGGTTGAAAAAAGGGGGGTGATTTTTCGATTTTATTTTCAATACCCAAATTTTCAAAGATGCGAGCGCCCTGTAGACACATGATTGGCACCAGAATTTCTTTGTCAATATTTAACATAAGTTTATTCATTCATCTATTTAAATACTATTTTATATCAACCAATCACGTTGCTGTCTGTATTTTATTCCACGCTTTATCTTAGGGTAAAAAATTTACCGGTGGCAGAGGTTTGCATTTGCGCAGTTGTAACCTCTTTTTGCACAAAAATCAGAAGGAGACTTTTCTTTTATCAAAAGTTTATTTAATATATCTAGACTTTATATAATTAGTGAGAAAAAAATAATCTTTTTGTTTAAGCCCTGGAGAGCTGATTTTAAATAGCCCCCCTCTTGCCAGAAAATTCTAAATTTTTAAGTGGTTGTTAGAGGAAATACGGTATTCTACCAGAACGTTCTTTAAAAAGCTTAAGATTTACCCCATATTTTATAGAAGACTTATATATTATCTACAGATGAGATTGACTTTCGATATACCTTTGGCCTATTTGGACCAAAATATGGGTCTAAATATAAAGATATGGTAATTTTTTGGAAAATAGAAAAATTTCGGTATTTTGAAACAGACTATAACCTTCTTATAGCACAAAATGTTTGTGTTTTTGTATGCAATGTGTTACATCTGCATCTATACATATATTTTATAATAGTTTTAAGCAGAGAATTATTTCTTTAGGTTTTTCAAATTAACAATTTTAATGCACCCCCATTGTGGACAAATGGACACAATTTTCGCTTGGGGCTTTTAAAAAAAATTGTCCTGTTTTTAATCATTTTTGTGTACTTACTGGCGTTCAATAATTACCTACGCATCTCAGCAAAATAAAAATATGCAAACAACCAATCTTTGATCGATAATAACAACAGAATTAATTTTTTATGAGTCCCTAGGTCTATATTCTCCTTTTTCCTATTACAGAATTAAGAAACAGACTATAGACCGGTTTTTGCGATCTAAATATAGACCAAATGCCATAATTTGTATTTACACGTCCACATTTCACGTTCCATTCAAATAAAGCTTTATAACAACAAATGCAACGTAAAAAGAGACAGTTTCTATACTTTTTGTACAAAAATCAGAAGGAGACTTTTCTTTTATCAAAAGTTTATTTAATATATCTAGACTTTATATAATTAGTGAGAAAAAAATAATCTTTTTGTTTAAGCCCTGGAGAGCTGATTTTAAATAGCCCCCTTCTTGCCAGAAAATTCTAAATTTTTAAGTGGTTGTTAGAGGAAATACGGTATTCTACCAGAACGTTCTTTAAAAAGCTTAAGATTTACCCCATATTTTATAGAAGACTTATATATTATCTACAGATGAGATTGACTTTCGATATACCTTTGGCCTATTTGGACCAAAATATGGGTCTAAATATAAAGATATGGTAATTTTTTGGAAAATAGAAAAATTTCGGTATTTTGAAACAGACTATAACCTTCTTATAGCACAAAATGTTTGTGTTTTTGTATGCAATGTGTTACATCTGCATCTATACATATATTTTATAATAGTTTTAAGCAGAGAATTATTTCTTTAGGTTTTTCAAATTAACAATTTTAATGCACCCCCATTGTGGACAAATGGACACAATTTTCGCTTGGGGCTTTTTAACAAAAATGTCCTGTTTTTAATCATTTTTGTGTACTTACTGGCGTTCAATAATTACCTACGCATCTCAGCAAAATAAAAATATGCAAACAACCAATCTTTGATCGATAATAACAACAGAATTAATTTTTTATGAGTCCCTAGGTCTATATTCTCCTTTTTCCTATTACAGAATTAAGAAACAGACTATAGACCGGTTTTTGCGATCTAAATATAGACCAAATGCCATAATTTGTATTTACACGTCCACATTTCACGTTCCATTCAAATAAAGCTTTATAACAACAAATGCAACGTAAAAAGAGACAGTTTCTATACTTTTTGCACAAAAATCAAAAGGAGACTTTTCTTTTATCAAAAGTTTATTTAATATATCTAGACTTTATATAATTAGTGAGAAAAAAATAATCTTTTTGTTTAAGCCCTGGAGAGCTGATTTTAAATAGCCCCCTTCTTGCCAGAAAATTCTAAATTTTTAAGTGGTTGTTAGAGGAAATACGGTATTCTACCAGAACGTTCTTTAAAAAGCTTAAGATTTACCCCATATTTTATAGAAGACTTATATATTATCTACAGATGAGATTGACTTTCGATATACCTTTGGCCTATTTGGACCAAAATATGGGTCTAAATATAAAGATATGGTAATTTTTTGGAAAATAGAAAAATTTCGGTATTTTGAAACAGACTATAACCTTCTTATAGCACAAAATGTTTGTGTTTTTGTATGCAATGTGTTACATCTGCATCTATACATATATTTTATAATAGTTTTAAGCAGAGAATTATTTCTTTAGGTTTTTCAAATTAACAATTTTAATGCACCCCCATTGTGGACAAATGGACACAATTTTCGCTTGGGGCTTTTTAAAAAAATTGTCCTGTTTTTAATCATTTTTGTGTACTTACTGGCGTTCAATAATTACCTACGCATCTCAGCAAAATAAAAATATGCAAACAACCAATCTTTGATCGATAATAACAACAGAATTAATTTTTTATTAGTCCCTAGGTCTATATTCTCCTTTTTCCTATTACAGAATTAAGAAACAGACTATAGACCGGTTTTTGCGATCTAAATATAGACCAAATGCCATAATTTGTATTTACACGTCCACATTTCACGTTCCATTCAAATAAAGCTTTATAACAACAAATGCAACGTAAAAAGAGACAGTTTCTATAGGTTACAACTGCGCAAATGCTAACAATGCATTTTTCCATAGGGGGTACCCTTGTATTCAATTTTTTAAAAAATAGTTATTGACCGATTTTCACTTTCTATGGGTCAAAATCTTTCAGCTAACATCCAAACGTTTATTTTTAGCCAATAAAAATCCTATGTCTATGCGGCGTTAATGAACGTAATTTTAGGTTGAAAAAAGGGGGGTGATTTTTCGATTTTATTTTCAATTCCCAAATTTTCAAAGATGCGAGCGCCCTGTAGACACATGATTGGCACCAGAATTTCTTTGTCAATATTTAACATAAGTTTATTCATTCATCTATTTAAATACTATTTTATATCAACCAATCACGTTGCTGTCTGTATTTTATTCCACGCTTTATCTTAGGGTAAAAAATTTACCGGTGGCAGAGGTTTGCATTTGCGCAGTTGTAACCTATACTTTTTGCACAAAAATCAGAAGGAGACTTTTCTTTTATCAAAAGTTTATTTAATATATCTAGACTTTATATAATTAGTGAGAAAAAAATAATCTTTTTGTTTAAGCCCTGGAGAGCTGATTTTAAATAGCCCCCTTCTTGCCAGAAAATTCTAAATTTTTAAGTGGTTGTTAGAGGAAATACGGTATTCTACCAGAACGTTCTTTAAAAAGCTTAAGATTTACCCCATATTTTATAGAAGACTTATATATTATCTACAGATGAGATTGACTTTCGATATACCTTTGGCCTATTTGGACCAAAATATGGGTCTAAATATAAAGATATGGTAATTTTTTGGAAAATAGAAAAATTTCGGTATTTTGAAACAGACTATAACCTTCTTATAGCACAAAATGTTTGTGTTTTTGTATGCAATGTGTTACATCTGCATCTATACATATATTTTATAATAGTTTTAAGCAGAGAATTATTTCTTTAGGTTTTTCAAATTAACAATTTTAATGCACCCCCATTGTGGACAAATGGACACAATTTTCGCTTGGGGCTTTTTAAAAAAATTGTCCTGTTTTTAATCATTTTTGTGTACTTACTGGCGTTCAATAATTACCTACGCATCTCAGCAAAATAAAAATATGCAAACAACCAATCTTTGATCGATAATAACAACAGAATTAATTTTTTATGAGTCCCTAGGTCTATATTCTCCTTTTTCCTATTACAGAATTAAGAAACAGACTATAGACCGTTTTTTGCGATCTAAATATAGACCAAATGCCATAATTTGTATTTACACGTCCACATTTCACGTTCCATTCAAATAAAGCTTTATAACAACAAATGCAACGTAAAAAGAGACAGTTTCTATAGGTTACAACTGCGCAAATGCTAACAATGCATTTTTCCATAGGGGGTACCCTTGTATTCAATTTTTTAAAAAATAGTTATTGACCGATTTTCACTTTCTATGGGTCAAAATCTTTCAGCTAACATCCAAACGTTTATTTTTAGCCAATAAAAATCCTATGTCTATGCGGCGTTAATGAACGTAATTTTAGGTTGAAAAAAGGGGGGTGATTTTTCGATTTTATTTTCAATACCCAAATTTTCAAAGATGCGAGCGCCCTGTAGACACATGATTGGCACCAGAATTTCTTTGTCAATATTTAACATAAGTTTATTCATTCATCTATTTAAATACTATTTTATATCAACCAATCACGTTGCTGTCTGTATTTTATTCCACGCTTTATCTTAGGGTAAAAAATTTACCGGTGGCAGAGGTTTGCATTTGCGCAGTTGTAACCTCTTTTTGCACAAAAATCAGAAGGAGACTTTTCTTTTATCAAAAGTTTATTTAATATATCTAGACTTTATATAATTAGTGAGAAAAAAATAATCTTTTTGTTTAAGCCCTGGAGAGCTGATTTTAAATAGCCCCCCTCTTGCCAGAAAATTCTAAATTTTTAAGTGGTTGTTAGAGGAAATACGGTATTCTACCAGAACGTTCTTTAAAAAGCTTAAGATTTACCCCATATTTTATAGAAGACTTATATATTATCTACAGATGAGATTGACTTTCGATATACCTTTGGCCTATTTGGACCAAAATATGGGTCTAAATATAAAGATATGGTAATTTTTTGGAAAATAGAAAAATTTCGGTATTTTGAAACAGACTATAACCTTCTTATAGCACAAAATGTTTGTGTTTTTGTATGCAATGTGTTACATCTGCATCTATACATATATTTTATAATAGTTTTAAGCAGAGAATTATTTCTTTAGGTTTTTCAAATTAACAATTTTAATGCACCCCCATTGTGGACAAATGGACACAATTTTCGCTTGGGGCTTTTAAAAAAAATTGTCCTGTTTTTAATCATTTTTGTGTACTTACTGGCGTTCAATAATTACCTACGCATCTCAGCAAAATAAAAATATGCAAACAACCAATCTTTGATCGATAATAACAACAGAATTAATTTTTTATGAGTCCCTAGGTCTATATTCTCCTTTTTCCTATTACAGAATTAAGAAACAGACTATAGACCGGTTTTTGCGATCTAAATATAGACCAAATGCCATAATTTGTATTTACACGTCCACATTTCACGTTCCATTCAAATAAAGCTTTATAACAACAAATGCAACGTAAAAAGAGACAGTTTCTATACTTTTTGTACAAAAATCAGAAGGAGACTTTTCTTTTATCAAAAGTTTATTTAATATATCTAGACTTTATATAATTAGTGAGAAAAAAATAATCTTTTTGTTTAAGCCCTGGAGAGCTGATTTTAAATAGCCCCCTTCTTGCCAGAAAATTCTAAATTTTTAAGTGGTTGTTAGAGGAAATACGGTATTCTACCAGAACGTTCTTTAAAAAGCTTAAGATTTACCCCATATTTTATAGAAGACTTATATATTATCTACAGATGAGATTGACTTTCGATATACCTTTGGCCTATTTGGACCAAAATATGGGTCTAAATATAAAGATATGGTAATTTTTTGGAAAATAGAAAAATTTCGGTATTTTGAAACAGACTATAACCTTCTTATAGCACAAAATGTTTGTGTTTTTGTATGCAATGTGTTACATCTGCATCTATACATATATTTTATAATAGTTTTAAGCAGAGAATTATTTCTTTAGGTTTTTCAAATTAACAATTTTAATGCACCCCCATTGTGGACAAATGGACACAATTTTCGCTTGGGGCTTTTTAAAAAAATTGTCCTGTTTTTAATCATTTTTGTGTACTTACTGGCGTTCAATAATTACCTACGCATCTCAGCAAAATAAAAATATGCAAACAACCAATCTTTGATCGATAATAACAACAGAATTAATTTTTTATGAGTCCCTAGGTCTATATTCTCCTTTTTCCTATTACAGAATTAAGAAACAGACTATAGACCGGTTTTTGCGATCTAAATATAGACCAAATGCCATAATTTGTATTTACACGTCCACATTTCACGTTCCATTCAAATAAAGCTTTATAACAACAAATGCAACGTAAAAAGAGACAGTTTCTATAGGTTACAACTGCGCAAATGCTAACAATGCATTTTTCCATAGGGGGTACCCTTGTATTCAATTTTTTAAAAAATAGTTATTGACCGATTTTCACTTTCTATGGGTCAAAATCTTTCAGCTTACATCCAAACGTTTATTTTTAGCCAATAAAAATCCTATGTCTATGCGGCGTTAATGAACGTAATTTTAGGTTGAAAAAAGGGGGGTGATTTTTCGATTTTATTTTCAATACCCAAATTTTCAAAGATGCGAGCGCCCTGTAGACACATGATTGGCACCAGAATTTCTTTGTCAATATTTAACATAAGTTTATTCATTCATCTATTTAAATACTATTTTATATCAACCAATCACGTTGCTGTCTGTATTTTATTCCACGCTTTATCTTAGGGTAAAAAATTTACCGGTGGCAGAGGTTTGCATTTGCGCAGTTGTAACCTATACTTTTTGCACAAAAATCAGAAGGAGACTTTTCTTTTATCAAAAGTTTATTTAATATATCTAGACTTTATATAATTAGTGAGAAAAAAATAATCTTTTTGTTTAAGCCCTGGAGAGCTGATTTTAAATAGCCCCCCTCTTGCCAGAAAATTCTAAATTTTTAAGTGGTTGTTAGAGGAAATACGGTATTCTACCAGAACGTTCTTTAAAAAGCTTAAGATTTACCCCATATTTTATAGAAGACTTATATATTATCTACAGATGAGATTGACTTTCGATATACCTTTGGCCTATTTGGACCAAAATATGGGTCTAAATATAAAGATATGGTAATTTTTTGGAAAATAGAAAAATTTCGGTATTTTGAAACAGACTATAACCTTCTTATAGCACAAAATGTTTGTGTTTTTGTATGCAATGTGTTACATCTGCATCTATACATATATTTTATAATAGTTTTAAGCAGAGAATTATTTCTTTAGGTTTTTCAAATTAACAATTTTAATGCACCCCCATTGTGGACAAATGGACACAATTTTCGCTTGGGGCTTTTTAAAAAAATTGTCCTGTTTTTAATCATTTTTGTGTACTTACTGGCGTTCACTAATTACCTACGCATCTCAGCAAAATAAAAATATGCAAACAACCAATCTTTGATCGATAATAACAACAGAATTAATTTTTTATGAGTCCCTAGGTCTATATTCTCCTTTTTCCTATTACAGAATTAAGAAACAGACTATAGACCGGTTTTTGCGATCTAAATATAGACCAAATGCCATAATTTGTATTTACACGTCCACATTTCACGTTCCATTCAAATAAAGCTTTATAACAACAAATGCAACGTAAAAAGAGACAGTTTCTATACTTTTTGCACAAAAATCAAAAGGAGACTTTTCTTTTATCAAAAGTTTATTTAATATATCTAGACTTTATATAATTAGTGAGAAAAAAATAATCTTTTTGTTTAAGCCCTGGAGAGCTGATTTTAAATAGCCCCCTTCTTGCCAGAAAATTCTAAATTTTTAAGTGGTTGTTAGAGGAAATACGGTATTCTACCAGAACGTTCTTTAAAAAGCTTAAGATTTACCCCATATTTTATAGAAGACTTATATATTATCTACAGATGAGATTGACTTTCGATATACCTTTGGCCTATTTGGACCAAAATATGGGTCTAAATATAAAGATATGGTAATTTTTTGGAAAATAGAAAAATTTCGGTATTTTGAAACAGACTATAACCTTCTTATAGCACAAAATGTTTGTGTTTTTGTATGCAATGTGTTACATCTGCATCTATACATATATTTTATAATAGTTTTAAGCAGAGAATTATTTCTTTAGGTTTTTCAAATTAACAATTTTAATGCACCCCCATTGTGGACAAATGGACACAATTTTCGCTTGGGGCTTTTTAAAAAAATTGTCCTGTTTTTAATCATTTTTGTGTACTTACTGGCGTTCAATAATTACCTACGCATCTCAGCAAAATAAAAATATGCAAACAACCAATCTTTGATCGATAATAACAACAGAATTAATTTTTTATTAGTCCCTAGGTCTATATTCTCCTTTTTCCTATTACAGAATTAAGAAACAGACTATAGACCGGTTTTTGCGATCTAAATATAGACCAAATGCCATAATTTGTATTTACACGTCCACATTTCACGTTCCATTCAAATAAAGCTTTATAACAACAAATGCAACGTAAAAAGAGACAGTTTCTATAGGTTACAACTGCGCAAATGCTAACAATGCATTTTTCCATAGGGGGTACCCTTGTATTCAATTTTTTAAAAAATAGTTATTGACCGATTTTCACTTTCTATGGGTCAAAATCTTTCAGCTAACATCCAAACGTTTATTTTTAGCCAATAAAAATCCTATGTCTATGCGGCGTTAATGAACGTAATTTTAGGTTGAAAAAAGGGGGGTGATTTTTCGATTTTATTTTCAATTCCCAAATTTTCAAAGATGCGAGCGCCCTGTAGACACATGATTGGCACCAGAATTTCTTTGTCAATATTTAACATAAGTTTATTCATTCATCTATTTAAATACTATTTTATATCAACCAATCACGTTGCTGTCTGTATTTTATTCCACGCTTTATCTTAGGGTAAAAAATTTACCGGTGGCAGAGGTTTGCATTTGCGCAGTTGTAACCTATACTTTTTGCACAAAAATCAGAAGGAGACTTTTCTTTTATCAAAAGTTTATTTAATATATCTAGACTTTATATAATTAGTGAGAAAAAAATAATCTTTTTGTTTAAGCCCTGGAGAGCTGATTTTAAATAGCCCCCTTCTTGCCAGAAAATTCTAAATTTTTAAGTGGTTGTTAGAGGAAATACGGTATTCTACCAGAACGTTCTTTAAAAAGCTTAAGATTTACCCCATATTTTATAGAAGACTTATATATTATCTACAGATGAGATTGACTTTCGATATACCTTTGGCCTATTTGGACCAAAATATGGGTCTAAATATAAAGATATGGTAATTTTTTGGAAAATAGAAAAATTTCGGTATTTTGAAACAGACTATAACCTTCTTATAGCACAAAATGTTTGTGTTTTTGTATGCAATGTGTTACATCTGCATCTATACATATATTTTATAATAGTTTTAAGCAGAGAATTATTTCTTTAGGTTTTTCAAATTAACAATTTTAATGCACCCCCATTGTGGACAAATGGACACAATTTTCGCTTGGGGCTTTTTAAAAAAAATGTCCTGTTTTTAATCATTTTTGTGTACTTACTGGCGTTCAATAATTACCTACGCATCTCAGCAAAATAAAAATATGCAAACAACCAATCTTTGATCGATAATAACAACAGAATTAATTTTTTATGAGTCCCTAGGTCTATATTCTCCTTTTTCCTATTACAGAATTAAGAAACAGACTATAGACCGGTTTTTGCGATCTAAATATAGACCAAATGCCATAATTTGTATTTACACGTCCACATTTCACGTTCCATTCAAATAAAGCTTTATAACAACAAATGTAACGTAAAAAGAGACAGTTTCTATACTTTTTGCACAAAAATCAGAAGGAGACTTTTCTTTTATCAAAAGTTTATTTAATATATCTAGACTTTATATAATTAGTGAGAAAAAAATAATCTTTTTGTTTAAGCCCTGGAGAGCTGATTTTAAATAGCCCCCTTCTTGCCAGAAAATTCTAAATTTTTAAGTGGTTGTTAGAGGAAATACGGTATTCTACCAGAACGTTCTTTAAAAAGCTTAAGATTTACCCCATATTTTATAGAAGACTTATATATTATCTACAGATGAGATTGACTTTCGATATACCTTTGGCCTATTTGGACCAAAATATGGGTCTAAATATAAAGATATGGTAATTTTTTGGAAAATAGAAAAATTTCGGTATTTTGAAACAGACTATAACCTTCTTATAGCACAAAATGTTTGTGTTTTTGTATGCAATGTGTTACATCTGCATCTATACATATATTTTATAATAGTTTTAAGCAGAGAATTATTTCTTTAGGTTTTTCAAATTAACAATTTTAATGCACCCCCATTGTGGACAAATGGACACAATTTTCGCTTGGGGCTTTTTAAAAAAATTGTCCTGTTTTTAATCATTTTTGTGTACTTACTGGCGTTCAATAATTACCTACGCATCTCAGCAAAATAAAAATATGCAAACAACCAATCTTTGATCGATAATAACAACAGAATTAATTTTTTATGAGTCCCTAGGTATATATTCTCCTTTTTCCTATTACAGAATTAAGAAACAGACTATAGACCGGTTTTTGCGATCTAAATATAGACCAAATGCCATAATTTGTATTTACACGTCCACATTTCACGTTCCATTCAAATAAAGCTTTATAACAACAAATGCAACGTAAAAAGAGACAGTTTCTATAGGTTACAACTGCGCAAATGCTAACAATGCATTTTTCCATAGGGGGTACCCTTGTATTCAATTTTTTAAAAAATAGTTATTGACCGATTTTCACTTTCTATGGGTCAAAATCTTTCAGCTAACATCCAAACGTTTATTTTTAGCCAATAAAAATCCTATGTCTATGCGGCGTTAATGAACGTAATTTTAGGTTGAAAAAAGGGGGGTGATTTTTCGATTTTATTTTCAATACCCAAATTTTCAAAGATGCGAGCGCCCTGTAGACACATGATTGGCACCAGAATTTCTTTGTCAATATTTAACATAAGTTTATTCATTCATCTATTTAAATACTATTTTATATCAACCAATCACGTTGCTGTCTGTATTTTATTCCACGCTTTATCTTAGGGTAAAAAATTTACCGGTGGCAGAGGTTTGCATTTGCGCAGTTGTAACCTATACTTTTTGCACAAAAATGAGAAGGAGACTTTTCTTTTATCAAAAGTTTATTTAATATATCTAGACTTTATATAATTAGTGAGAAAAAAATAATCTTTTTGTTTAAGCCCTGGAGAGCTGATTTTAAATAGCCCCCCTCTTGCCAGAAAATTCTAAATTTTTAAGTGGTTGTTAGAGGAAATACGGTATTCTACCAGAACGTTCTTTAAAAAGCTTAAGATTTACCCCATATTTTATAGAAGACTTATATATTATCTACAGATGAGATTGACTTTCGATATACCTTTGGCCTATTTGGACCAAAATATGGGTCTAAATATAAAGATATGGTAATTTTTTGGAAAATAGAAAAATTTCGGTATTTTGAAACAGACTATAACCTTCTTATAGCACAAAATGTTTGTGTTTTTGTATGCAATGTGTTACATCTGCATCTATACATATATTTTATAATAGTTTTAAGCAGAGAATTATTTCTTTAGGTTTTTCAAATTAACAATTTTAATGCACCCCCATTGTGGACAAATGGACACAATTTTCGCTTGGGGCTTTTTAAAAAAATTGTCCTGTTTTTAATCATTTTTGTGTACTTACTGGCGTTCAATAATTACCTACGCATCTCAGCAAAATAAAAATATGCAAACAACCAATCTTTGATCGATAATAACAACAGAATTAATTTTTTATGAGTCCCTAGGTCTATATTCTCCTTTTTCCTATTACAGAATTAAGAAACAGACTATAGACCGGTTTTTGCGATCTAAATATAGACCAAATGCCATAATTTGTATTTACACGTCCACATTTCACGTTCCATTCAAATAAAGCTTTATAACAACAAATGCAACGTAAAAAGAGACAGTTTCTATACTTTTTGCACAAAAATCAAAAGGAGACTTTTCTTTTATCAAAAGTTTATTTAATATATCTAGACTTTATATAATTAGTGAGAAAAAAATAATCTTTTTGTTTAAGCCCTGGAGAGCTGATTTTAAATAGCCCCCTTCTTGCCAGAAAATTCTAAATTTTTAAGTGGTTGTTAGAGGAAATACGGTATTCTACCAGAGCGTTCTTTAAAAAGCTTAAGATTTACCCCATATTTTATAGAAGACTTATATATTATCTACAGATGAGATTGACTTTCGATATACCTTTGGCCTATTTGGACCAAAATATGGGTCTAAATATAAAGATATGGTAATTTTTTGGAAAATAGAAAAATTTCGGTATTTTGAAACAGACTATAACCTTCTTATAGCACAAAATGTTTGTGTTTTTGTATGCAATGTGTTACATCTGCATCTATACATATATTTTATAATAGTTTTAAGCAGAGAATTATTTCTTTAGGTTTTTCAAATTAACAATTTTAATGCACCCCCATTGTGGACAAATGGACACAATTTTCGCTTGGGGCTTTTTAAAAAAATTGTCCTGTTTTTAATCATTTTTGTGTACTTACTGGCGTTCAATAATTACCTACGCATCTCAGCAAAATAAAAATATGCAAACAACCAATCTTTGATCGATAATAACAACAGAATTAATTTTTTATGAGTCCCTAGGTCTATATTCTCCTTTTTCCTATTACAGAATTAAGAAACAGACTATAGACCGGTTTTTGCGATCTAAATATAGACCAAATGCCATAATTTGTATTTACACGTCCACATTTCACGTTCCATTCAAATAAAGCTTTATAACAACAAATGCAACGTAAAAAGAGACAGTTTCTATAGGTTACAACTGCGCAAATGCTAACAATGCATTTTTCCATAGGGGGTACCCTTGTATTCAATTTTTTAAAAAATAGTTATTGACCGATTTTCACTTTCTATGGGTCAAAATCTTTCAGCTAACATCCAAACGTTTATTTTTAGCCAATAAAAATCCTATGTCTATGCGGCGTTAATGAACGTAATTTTAGGTTGAAAAAAGGGGGGTGATTTTTCGATTTTATTTTCAATTCCCAAATTTTCAAAGATGCGAGCGCCCTGTAGACACATGATTGGCACCAGAATTTCTTTGTCAATATTTAACATAAGTTTATTCATTCATCTATTTAAATACTATTTTATATCAACCAATCACGTTGCTGTCTGTATTTTATTCCACGCTTTATCTTAGGGTAAAAAATTTACCGGTGGCAGAGGTTTGCATTTGCGCAGTTGTAACCTATACTTTTTGCACAAAAATCAGAAGGAGACTTTTCTTTTATCAAAAGTTTATTTAATATATCTAGACTTTATATAATTAGTGAGAAAAAAATAATCTTTTTGTTTAAGCCCTGGAGAGCTGATTTTAAATAGCCCCCCTCTTGCCAGAAAATTCTAAATTTTTAAGTGGTTGTTAGAGGAAATACGGTATTCTACCAGAACGTTCTTTAAAAAGCTTAAGATTTACCCCATATTTTATAGAAGACTTATATATTATCTACAGATGAGATTGACTTTCGATATACCTTTGGCCTATTTGGACCAAAATATGGGTCTAAATATAAAGATATGGTAATTTTTTGGAAAATAGAAAAATTTCGGTATTTTGAAACAGACTATAACCTTCTTATAGCACAAAATGTTTGTGTTTTTGTATGCAATGTGTTACATCTGCATCTATACATATATTTTATAATAGTTTTAAGCAGAGAATTATTTCTTTAGGTTTTTCAAATTAACAATTTTAATGCACCCCCATTGTGGACAAATGGACACAATTTTCGCTTGGGGCTTTTTAAAAAAAATGTCCTGTTTTTAATCATTTTTGTGTACTTACTGGCGTTCAATAATTACCTACGCATCTCAGCAAAATAAAAATATGCAAACAACCAATCTTTGATCGATAATAACAACAGAATTAATTTTTTATGAGTCCCTAGGTCTATATTCTCCTTTTTCCTATTACAGAATTAAGAAACAGACTATAGACCGTTTTTTGCGATCTAAATATAGACCAAATGCCATAATTTGTATTTACACGTCCACATTTCACGTTCCATTCAAATAAAGCTTTATAACAACAAATGCAACGTAAAAAGAGACAGTTTCTATACTTTTTGCACAAAAATCAGAAGGAGACTTTTCTTTTATCAAAAGTTTATTTAATATATCTAGACTTTATATAATTAGTGAGAAAAAAATAATCTTTTTGTTTAAGCCCTGGAGAGCTGATTTTAAATAGCCCCCTTCTTGCCAGAAAATTCTAAATTTTTAAGTGGTTGTTAGAGGAAATACGGTATTCTACCAGAACGTTCTTTAAAAAGCTTAAGATTTACCCCATATTTTATAGAAGACTTATATATTATCTACAGATGAGATTGACTTTCGATATACCTCTGGCCTATTTGGACCAAAATATGGGTCTAAATATAAAGATATGGTAATTTTTTGGAAAATAGAAAAATTTCGGTATTTTGAAACAGACTATAACCTTCTTATAGCACAAAATGTTTGTGTTTTTGTATGCAATGTGTTACATCTGCATCTATACATATATTTTATAATAGTTTTAAGCAGAGAATTATTTCTTTAGGTTTTTCAAATTAACAATTTTAATGCACCACCATTGTGGACAAATGGACACAATTTTCGCTTGGGGCTTTTTAAAAAAATTGTCCTGTTTTTAATCATTTTTGTGTACTTACTGGCGTTCAATAATTACCTACGCATCTCAGCAAAATAAAAATATGCAAACAACCAATCTTTGATCGATAATAACAACAGAATTAATTTTTTATGAGTCCCTAGGTCTATATTCTCCTTTTTCCTATTACAGAATTAAGAAACAGACTATAGACCGGTTTTTGCGATCTAAATATAGACCAAATGCCATAATTTGTATTTACACGTCCACATTTCACGTTCCATTCAAATAAAGCTTTATAACAACAAATGCAACGTAAAAAGAGACAGTTTCTATAGGTTACAACTGCGCAAATGCTAACAATGCATTTTTCCATAGGGGGTACCCTTGTATTCAATTTTTAAAAAAATAGTTATTGACCGATTTTCACTTTCTATGGGTCAAAATCTTTCAGCTAACATCCAAACGTTTATTTTTAGCCAATAAAAATCCTATGTCTATGCGGCGTTAATGAACGTAATTTTAGGTTGAAAAAAGGGGGGGTGATTTTTCGATTTTATTTTCAATACCCAAATTTTCAAAGATGCGAGCGCCCTGTAGACACATGATTGGCACCAGAATTTCTTTGTCAATATTTAACATAAGTTTATTCATTCATCTATTTAAATACTATTTTATATCAACCAATCACGTTGCTGTCTGTATTTTATTCCACGCTTTATCTTAGGGTAAAAAATTTACCGGTGGCAGAGGTTTGCATTTGCGCAGTTGTAACCTATACTTTTTGCACAAAAATCAGAAGGAGACTTTTCTTTTATCAAAAGTTTATTTAATATATCTAGACTTTATATAATTAGTGAGAAAAAAATAATCTTTTTGTTTAAGCCCTGGAGAGCTGATTTTAAATAGCCCCCCTCTTGCCAGAAAATTCTAAATTTTTAAGTGGTTGTTAGAGGAAATACGGTATTCTACCAGAACGTTCTTTAAAAAGCTTAAGATTTACCCCATATTTTATAGAAGACTTATATATTATCTACAGATGAGATTGACTTTCGATATACCTTTGGCCTATTTGGACCAAAATATGGGTCTAAATATAAAGATATGGTAATTTTTTGGAAAATAGAAAAATTTCGGTATTTTGAAACAGACTATAACCTTCTTATAGCACAAAATGTTTGTGTTTTTGTATGCAATGTGTTACATCTGCATCTATACATATATTTTATAATAGTTTTAAGCAGAGAATTATTTCTTTAGGTTTTTCAAATTAACAATTTTAATGCACCCCCATTGTGGACAAATGGACACAATTTTCGCTTGGGGCTTTTTAAAAAAATTGTCCTGTTTTTAATCATTTTTGTGTACTTACTGGCGTTCAATAATTACCTACGCATCTCAGCAAAATAAAAATATGCAAACAACCAATCTTTGATCGATAATAACAACAGAATTAATTTTTTATGAGTCCCTAGGTCTATATTCTCCTTTTTCCTATTACAGAATTAAGAAACAGACTATAGACCGGTTTTTGCGATCTAAATATAGACCAAATGCCATAATTTGTATTTACACGTCCACATTTCACGTTCCATTCAAATAAAGCTTTATAACAACAAATGCAACGTAAAAAGAGACAGTTTCTATACTTTTTGCACAAAAATCAGAAGGAGACTTTTCTTTTATCAAAAGTTTATTTAATATATCTAGACTTTATATAATTAGTGAGAAAAAAATAATCTTTTTGTTTAAGCCCTGGAGAGCTGATTTTAAATAGCCCCCTTCTTGCCAGAAAATTCTAAATTTTTAAGTGGTTGTTAGAGGAAATACGGTATTCTACCAGAACGTTCTTTAAAAAGCTTAAGATTTACCCCATATTTTATAGAAGACTTATATATTATCTACAGATGAGATTGACTTTCGATATACCTTTGGCCTATTTGGACCAAAATATGGGTCTAAATATAAAGATATGGTAATTTTTTGGAAAATAGAAAAATTTCGGTATTTTGAAACAGACTATAACCTTCTTATAGCACAAAATGTTTGTGTTTTTGTATGCAATGTGTTACATCTGCATCTATACATATATTTTATAATAGTTTTAAGCAGAGAATTATTTCTTTAGGTTTTTCAAATTAACAATTTTAATGCACCCCCATTGTGGACAAATGGACACAATTTTCGCTTGGGGCTTTTTAAAAAAATTGTCCTGTTTTTAATCATTTTTGTGTACTTACTGGCGTTCAATAATTACCTACGCATCTCAGCAAAATAAAAATATGCAAACAACCAATCTTTGATCGATAATAACAACAGAATTAATTTTTTATGAGTCCCTAGGTCTATATTCTCCTTTTTCCTATTACAGAATTAAGAAACAGACTATAGACCGGTTTTTGCGATCTAAATATAGACCAAATGCCATAATTTGTATTTACACGTCCACATTTCACGTTCCATTCAAATAAAGCTTTATAACAACAAATGCAACGTAAAAAGAGACAGTTTCTATAGGTTACAACTGCGCAAATGCTAACAATGCATTTTTCCATAGGGGGTACCCTTGTATTCAATTTTTTAAAAAATAGTTATTGACCGATTTTCACTTTCTATGGGTCAAAATCTTTCAGCTAACATCCAAACGTTTATTTTTAGCCAATAAAAATCCTATGTCTATGCGGCGTTAATGAACGTAATTTTAGGTTGAAAAAAGGGGGGTGATTTTTCGATTTTATTTTCAATACCCAAATTTTCAAAGATGCGAGCGCCCTGTAGACACATGATTGGCACCAGAATTTCTTTGTCAATATTTAACATAAGTTTATTCATTCATCTATTTAAATACTATTTTATATCAACCAATCACGTTGCTGTCTGTATTTTATTCCACGCTTTATCTTAGGGTAAAAAATTTACCGGTGGCAGAGGTTTGCATTTGCGCAGTTGTAACCTATACTTTTTGCACAAAAATCAGAAGGAGACTTTTCTTTTATCAAAAGTTTATTTAATATATCTAGACTTTATATAATTAGTGAGAAAAAAATAATCTTTTTGTTTAAGCCCTGGAGAGCTGATTTTAAATAGCCCCCCTCTTGCCAGAAAATTCTAAATTTTTAAGTGGTTGTTAGAGGAAATACGGTATTCTACCAGAACGTTCTTTAAAAAGCTTAAGATTTACCCCATATTTTATAGAAGACTTATATATTATCTACAGATGAGATTGACTTTCGATATACCTTTGGCCTATTTGGACCAAAATATGGGTCTAAATATAAAGATATGGTAATTTTTTGGAAAATAGAAAAATTTCGGTATTTTGAAACAGACTATAACCTTCTTATAGCACAAAATGTTTGTGTTTTTGTATGCAATGTGTTACATCTGCATCTATACATATATTTTATAATAGTTTTAAGCAGAGAATTATTTCTTTAGGTTTTTCAAATTAACAATTTTAATGCACCCCCATTGTGGACAAATGGACACAATTTTCGCTTGGGGCTTTTTAAAAAAATTGTCCTGTTTTTAATCATTTTTGTGTACTTACTGGCGTTCAATAATTACCTACGCATCTCAGCAAAATAAAAATATGCAAACAACCAATCTTTGATCGATAATAACAACAGAATTAATTTTTTATGAGTCCCTAGGTCTATATTCTCCTTTTTCCTATTACAGAATTAAGAAACAGACTATAGACCGGTTTTTGCGATCTAAATATAGACCAAATGCCATAATTTGTATTTACACGTCCACATTTCACGTTCCATTCAAATAAAGCTTTATAACAACAAATGCAACGTAAAAAGAGACAGTTTCTATACTTTTTGCACAAAAATCAGAAGGAGACTTTTCTTTTATCAAAAGTTTATTTAATATATCTAGACTTTATATAATTAGTGAGAAAAAAATAATCTTTTTGTTTAAGCCCTGGAGAGCTGATTTTAAATAGCCCCCTTCTTGCCAGAAAATTCTAAATTTTTAAGTGGTTGTTAGAGGAAATACGGTATTCTACCAGAACGTTCTTTAAAAAGCTTAAGATTTACCCCATATTTTATAGAAGACTTATATATTATCTACAGATGAGATTGACTTTCGATATACCTTTGGCCTATTTGGACCAAAATATGGGTCTAAATATAAAGATATGGTAATTTTTTGGAAAATAGAAAAATTTCGGTATTTTGAAACAGACTATAACCTTCTTATAGCACAAAATGTTTGTGTTTTTGTATGCAATGTGTTACATCTGCATCTATACACATATTTTATAATAGTTTTAAGCAGAGAATTATTTCTTTAGGTTTTTCAAATTAACAATTTTAATGCACCCCCATTGTGGACAAATGGACACAATTTTCGCTTGGGGCTTTTTAAAAAAATTGTCCTGTTTTTAATCATTTTTGTGTACTTACTGGCGTTCAATAATTACCTACGCATCTCAGCAAAATAAAAATATGCAAACAACCAATCTTTGATCGATAATAACAACAGAATTAATTTTTTATGAGTCCCTAGGTCTATATTCTCCTTTTTCCTATTACAGAATTAAGAAACAGACTATAGACCGGTTTTTGCGATCTAAATATAGACCAAATGCCATAATTTGTATTTACACGTCCACATTTCACGTTCCATTCAAATAAAGCTTTATAACAACAAATGCAACGTAAAAAGAGACAGTTTCTATACTTTTTGCACAAAAATCAGAAGGAGACTTTTCTTTTATCAAAAGTTTATTTAATATATCTAGACTTTATATAATTAGTGAGAAAAAAATAATCTTTTTGTTTAAGCCCTGGAGAGCTGATTTTAAATAGCCCCCCTCTTGCCAGAAAATTCTAAATTTTTAAATGGTTGTTAGAGGAAATACGGTATTCTACCAGAACGTTCTTTAAAAAGCTTAAGATTTACCCCATATTTTATAGAAGACTTATATATTATCTACAGATGAGATTGACTTTCGATATACCTTTGGCCTATTTGGACCAAAATATGGGTCTAAATATAAAGATATGGTAATTTTTTGGAAAATAGAAAAATTTCGGTATTTTGAAACAGACTATAACCTTCTTATAGCACAAAATGTTTGTGTTTTTGTATGCAATGTGTTACATCTGCATCTATACATATATTTTATAATAGTTTTAAGCAGAGAATTATTTCTTTAGGTTTTTCAAATTAACAATTTTAATGCACCCCCATTGTGGACAAATGGACACAATTTTCGCTTGGGGCTTTTTAAAAAAATTGTCCTGTTTTTAATCATTTTTGTGTACTTACTGGCGTTCAATAATTACCTACGCATCTCAGCAAAATAAAAATATGCAAACAACCAATCTTTGATCGATAATAACAACAGAATTAATTTTTTATGAGTCCCTAGGTCTATATTCTCCTTTTTCCTATTACAGAATTAAGAAACAGACTATAGACCGGTTTTTGCGATCTAAATATAGACCAAATGCCATAATTTGTATTTACACGTCCACATTTCACGTTCCATTCAAATAAAGCTTTATAACAACAAATGCAACGTAAAAAGAGACAGTTTCTATACTTTTTGCACAAAAATCAGAAGGAGACTTTTCTTTTATCAAAAGTTTATTTAATATATCTAGACTTTATATAATTAGTGAGAAAAAAATAATCTTTTTGTTTAAGCCCTGGAGAGCTGATTTTAAATAGCCCCCTTCTTGCCAGAAAATTCTAAATTTTTAAGTGGTTGTTAGAGGAAATACGGTATTCTACCAGAACGTTCTTTAAAAAGCTTAAGATTTACCCCATATTTTATAGAAGACTTATATATTATCTACAGATGAGATTGACTTTCGATATACCTTTGGCCTATTTGGACCAAAATATGGGTCTAAATATAAAGATATGGTAATTTTTTGGAAAATAGAAAAATTTCGGTATTTTGAAACAGACTATAACCTTCTTATAGCACAAAATGTTTGTGTTTTTGTATGCAATGTGTTACATCTGCATCTATACATATATTTTATAATAGTTTTAAGCAGAGAATTATTTCTTTAGGTTTTTCAAATTAACAATTTTAATGCACCCCCATTGTGGACAAATGGACACAATTTTCGCTTGGGGCTTTTTAAAAAAATTGTCCTGTTTTTAATCATTTTTGTGTACTTACTGGCGTTCAATAATTACCTACGCATCTCAGCAAAATAAAAATATGCAAACAACCAATCTTTGATCGATAATAACAACAGAATTAATTTTTTATGAGTCCCTAGGTCTATATTCTCCTTTTTCCTATTACAGAATTAAGAAACAGACTATAGACCGGTTTTTGCGATCTAAATATAGACCAAATGCCATAATTTGTATTTACACGTCCACATTTCACGTTCCATTCAAATAAAGCTTTATAACAACAAATGCAACGTAAAAAGAGACAGTTTCTATACTTTTTGCACAAAAATCAGAAGGAGACTTTTCTTTTATCAAAAGTTTATTTAATATATCTAGACTTTATATAATTAGTGAGAAAAAAATAATCTTTTTGTTTAAGCCCTGGAGAGCTGATTTTAAATAGCCCCCTTCTTGCCAGAAAATTCTAAATTTTTAAGTGGTTGTTAGAGGAAATACGGTATTCTACCAGAACGTTCTTTAAAAAGCTTAAGATTTACCCCATATTTTATAGAAGACTTATATATTATCTACAGATGAGATTGACTTTCGATATACCTTTGGCCTATTTGGACCAAAATATGGGTCTAAATATAAAGATATGGTAATTTTTTGGAAAATAGAAAAATTTCGGTATTTTGAAACAGACTATAACCTTCTTATAGCACAAAATGTTTGTGTTTTTGTATGCAATGTGTTACATCTGCATCTATACATATATTTTATAATAGTTTTAAGCAGAGAATTATTTCTTTAGGTTTTTCAAATTAACAATTTTAATGCACCCCCATTGTGGACAAATGGACACAATTTTCGCTTGGGGCTTTTTAAAAAAATTGTCCTGTTTTTAATCATTTTTGTGTACTTACTGGCGTTCAATAATTACCTACGCATCTCAGCAAAATAAAAATATGCAAACAACCAATCTTTGATCGATAATAACAACAGAATTAATTTTTTATGAGTCCCTAGGTCTATATTCTCCTTTTTCCTATTACAGAATTAAGAAACAGACTATAGACCGGTTTTTGCGATCTAAATATAGACCAAATGCCATAATTTGTATTTACACGTCCACATTTCACGTTCCATTCAAATAAAGCTTTATAACAACAAATGCAACGTAAAAAGAGACAGTTTCTATAGGTTACAACTGCGCAAATGCTAACAATGCATTTTTCCATAGGGGGTACCCTTGTATTCAATTTTTTAAAAAATAGTTATTGACCGATTTTCACTTTCTATGGGTCAAAATCTTTCAGCTAACATCCAAACGTTTATTTTTAGCCAATAAAAATCCTATGTCTATGCGGCGTTAATGAACGTAATTTTAGGTTGAAAAAAGGGGGGTGATTTTTCGATTTTATTTTCAATACCCAAATTTTCAAAGATGCGAGCGCCCTGTAGACACATGATTGGCACCAGAATTTCTTTGTCAATATTTAACATAAGTTTATTCATTCATCTATTTAAATACTATTTTATATCAACCAATCACGTTGCTGTCTGTATTTTATTCCACGCTTTATCTTAGGGTAAAAAATTTACCGGTGGCAGAGGTTTGCATTTGCGCAGTTGTAACCTATACTTTTTGCACAAAAATCAGAAGGAGACTTTTCTTTTATCAAAAGTTTATTTAATATATCTAGACTTTATATAATTAGTGAGAAAAAAATAATCTTTTTGTTTAAGCCCTGGAGAGCTGATTTTAAATAGCCCCCCTCTTGCCAGAAAATTCTAAATTTTTAAGTGGTTGTTAGAGGAAATACGGTATTCTACCAGAACGTTCTTTAAAAAGCTTAAGATTTACCCCATATTTTATAGAAGACTTATATATTATCTACAGATGAGATTGACTTTCGATATACCTTTGGCCTATTTGGACCAAAATATGGGTCTAAATATAAAGATATGGTAATTTTTTGGAAAATAGAAAAATTTCGGTATTTTGAAACAGACTATAACCTTCTTATAGCACAAAATGTTTGTGTTTTTGTATGCAATGTGTTACATCTGCATCTATACATATATTTTATAATAGTTTTAAGCAGAGAATTATTTCTTTAGGTTTTTCAAATTAACAATTTTAATGCACCCCCATTGTGGACAAATGGACACAATTTTCGCTTGGGGCTTTTTAAAAAAATTGTCCTGTTTTTAATCATTTTTGTGTACTTACTGGCGTTCAATAATTACCTACGCATCTCAGCAAAATAAAAATATGCAAACAACCAATCTTTGATCGATAATAACAACAGAATTAATTTTTTATGAGTCCCTAGGTCTATATTCTCCTTTTTCCTATTACAGAATTAAGAAACAGACTATAGACCGGTTTTTGCGATCTAAATATAGACCAAATGCCATAATTTGTATTTACACGTCCACATTTCACGTTCCATTCAAATAAAGCTTTATAACAACAAATGCAACGTAAAAAGAGACAGTTTCTATACTTTTTGCACAAAAATCAGAAGGAGACTTTTCTTTTATCAAAAGTTTATTTAATATATCTAGACTTTATATAATTAGTGAGAAAAAAATAATCTTTTTGTTTAAGCCCTGGAGAGCTGATTTTAAATAGCCCCCTTCTTGCCAGAAAATTCTAAATTTTTAAGTGGTTGTTAGAGGAAATACGGTATTCTACCAGAACGTTCTTTAAAAAGCTTAAGATTTACCCCATATTTTATAGAAGACTTATATATTATCTACAGATGAGATTGACTTTCGATATACCTTTGGCCTATTTGGACCAAAATATGGGTCTAAATATAAAGATATGGTAATTTTTTGGAAAATAGAAAAATTTCGGTATTTTGAAACAGACTATAACCTTCTTATAGCACAAAATGTTTGTGTTTTTGTATGCAATGTGTTACATCTGCATCTATACATATATTTTATAATAGTTTTAAGCAGAGAATTATTTCTTTAGGTTTTTCAAATTAACAATTTTAATGCACCCCCATTGTGGACAAATGGACACAATTTTCGCTTGGGGCTTTTTAAAAAAAAATGTCCTGTTTTTAATCATTTTTGTGTACTTACTGGCGTTCAATAATTACCTACGCATCTCAGCAAAATAAAAATATGCAAACAACCAATCTTTGATCGATAATAACAACAGAATTAATTTTTTATGAGTCCCTAGGTCTATATTCTCCTTTTTCCTATTACAGAATTAAGAAACAGACTATAGACCAGTTTTTGCGATCTAAATATAGACCAAATGCCATAATTTGTATTTACACGTCCACATTTCACGTTCCATTCAAATAAAGCTTTATAACAACAAATGCAACGTAAAAAGAGACAGTTTCTATAGGTTACAACTGCGCAAATGCTAACAATGCATTTTCCATAGGGGGTACCCTTGTATTCAATTTTTTAAAAAATAGTTATTGACCGATTTTCACTTTCTATGGGTCAAAATCTTTCAGCTAACATCCAAACGTTTATTTTTAGCCAATAAAAATCCTATGTCTATGCGGCGTTAATGAACGTAATTTTAGGTTGAAAAAAGGGGGGTGATTTTTCGATTTTATTTTCAATACCCAAATTTTCAAAGATGCGAGCGCCCTGTAGACACATGATTGGCACCAGAATTTCTTTGTCAATATTTAACATAAGTTTATTCATTCATCTATTTAAATACTATTTTATATCAACCAATCACGTTGCTGTCTGTATTTTATTCCACGCTTTATCTTAGGGTAAAAAATTTACCGGTGGCAGAGGTTTGCATTTGCGCAGTTGTAACCTATACTTTTTGCACAAAAATCAGAAGGAGACTTTTCTTTTATCAAAAGTTTATTTAATATATCTAGACTTTATATAATTAGTGAGAAAAAAATAATCTTTTGTTTAAGCCCTGGAGAGCTGATTTTAAATAGCCCCCCTCTTGCCAGAAAATTCTAAATTTTTAAGTGGTTGTTAGAGGAAATACGGTATTCTACCAGAACGTTCTTTAAAAAGCTTAAGATTTACCCCATATTTTATAGAAGACTTATATATTATCTACAGATGAGATTGACTTTCGATATACCTTTGGCCTATTTGGACCAAAATATGGGTCTAAATATAAAGATATGGTAATTTTTTGGAAAATAGAAAAATTTCGGTATTTTGAAACAGACTATAACCTTCTTATAGCACAAAATGTTTGTGTTTTTGTATGCAATGTGTTACATCTGCATCTATACATATATTTTATAATAGTTTTAAGCAGAGAATTATTTCTTTAGGTTTTTCAAATTAACAATTTTAATGCACCCCCATTGTGGACAAATGGACACAATTTTCGCTTGGGGCTTTTTAAAAAAATTGTCCTGTTTTTAATCATTTTTGTGTACTTACTGGCGTTCAATAATTACCTACGCATCTCAGCAAAATAAAAATATGCAAACAACCAATCTTTGATCGATAATAACAACAGAATTAATTTTTTATGAGTCCCTAGGTCTATATTCTCCTTTTTCCTATTACAGAATTAAGAAACAGACTATAGACCGGTTTTTGCGATCTAAATATAGACCAAATGCCATAATTTGTATTTACACGTCCACATTTCACGTTCCATTCAAATAAAGCTTTATAACAACAAATGCAACGTAAAAAGAGACAGTTTCTATACTTTTTGCACAAAAATCAGAAGGAGACTTTTCTTTTATCAAAAGTTTATTTAATATATCTAGACTTTATATAATTAGTGAGAAAAAAATAATCTTTTTGTTTAAGCCCTGGAGAGCTGATTTTAAATAGCCCCCTTCTTGCCAGAAAATTCTAAATTTTTAAGTGGTTGTTAGAGGAAATACGGTATTCTACCAGAACGTTCTTTAAAAAGCTTAAGATTTACCCCATATTTTATAGAAGACTTATATATTATCTACAGATGAGATTGACTTTCGATATACCTTTGGCCTATTTGGACCAAAATATGGGTCTAAATATAAAGATATGGTAATTTTTTGGAAAATAGAAAAATTTCGGTATTTTGAAACAGACTATAACCTTCTTATAGCACAAAATGTTTGTGTTTTTGTATGCAATGTGTTACATCTGCATCTATACATATATTTTATAATAGTTTTAAGCAGAGAATTATTTCTTTAGGTTTTTCAAATTAACAATTTTAATGCACCCCCATTGTGGACAAAGGACACAATTTTCGCTTGGGGCTTTTTAAAAAAATTGTCCTGTTTTTAATCATTTTTGTGTACTTACTGGCGTTCAATAATTACCTACGCATCTCAGCAAAATAAAAATATGCAAACAACCAATCTTTGATCGATAATAACAACAGAATTAATTTTTTATGAGTCCCTAGGTCTATATTCTCCTTTTTCCTATTACAGAATTAAGAAACAGACTATAGACCGGTTTTTGCGATCTAAATATAGACCAAATGCCATAATTTGTATTTACACGTCAAAATTTCACGTTCCATTCAAATAAAGCTTTATAACAACAAATGCAACGTAAAAAGAGACAGTTTCTATACTTTTTGCACAAAAATCAGAAGGAGACTTTTCTTTTATCAAAAGTTTATTTAATATATCTAGACTTTATATAATTAGTGAGAAAAAAATAATCTTTTTGTTTAAGCCCTGGAGAGCTGATTTTAAATAGCCCCCTTCTTGCCAGAAAATTCTAAATTTTTAAGTGGTTGTTAGAGGAAATACGGTATTCTACCAGAACGTTCTTTAAAAAGCTTAAGATTTACCCCATATTTTATAGAAGACTTATATATTATCTACAGATGAGATTGACTTTCGATATACCTTTGGCCTATTTGGACCAAAATATGGGTCTAAATATAAAGATATGGTAATTTTTTGGAAAATAGAAAAATTTCGGTATTTTGAAACAGACTATAACCTTCTTATAGCACAAAATGTTTGTGTTTTTGTATGCAATGTGTTACATCTGCATCTATACATATATTTTATAATAGTTTTAAGCAGAGAATTATTTCTTTAGGTTTTTCAAATTAACAATTTTAATGCACCCCCATTGTGGACAAATGGACACAATTTTCGCTTGGGGCTTTTTAAAAAAATTGTCCTGTTTTTAATCATTTTTGTGTACTTACTGGCGTTCAATAATTACCTACGCATCTCAGCAAAATAAAAATATGCAAACAACCAATCTTTGATCGATAATAACAACAGAATTAATTTTTTATGAGTCCCTAGGTCTATATTCTCCTTTTTCCTATTACAGAATTAAGAAACAGACTATAGACCGGTTTTTGCGATCTAAATATAGACCAAATGCCATAATTTGTATTTACACGTCCACATTTCACGTTCCATTCAAATAAAGCTTTATAACAACAAATGCAACGTAAAAAGAGACAGTTTCTATAGGTTACAACTGCGCAAATGCTAACAATGCATTTTTCCATAGGGGGTACCCTTGTATTCAATTTTTTAAAAAATAGTTATTGACCGATTTTCACTTTCTATGGGTCAAAATCTTTCAGCTAACATCCAAACGTTTATTTTTAGCCAATAAAAATCCTATGTCTATGCGGCGTTAATGAACGTAATTTTAGGTTGAAAAAAGGGGGGTGATTTTTCGATTTTATTTTCAATACCCAAATTTTCAAAGATGCGAGCGCCCTGTAGACACATGATTGGCACCAGAATTTCTTTGTCAATATTTAACATAAGTTTATTCATTCATCTATTTAAATACTATTTTATATCAACCAATCACGTTGCTGTCTGTATTTTATTCCACGCTTTATCTTAGGGTAAAAAATTTACCGGTGGCAGAGGTTTGCATTTGCGCAGTTGTAACCTATACTTTTTGCACAAAAATCAGAAGGAGACTTTTCTTTTATCAAAAGTTTATTTAATATATCTAGACTTTATATAATTAGTGAGAAAAAAATAATCTTTTGTTTAAGCCCTGGAGAGCTGATTTTAAATAGCCCCCCTCTTGCCAGAAAATTCTAAATTTTTAAGTGGTTGTTAGAGGAAATACGGTATTCTACCAGAACGTTCTTTAAAAAGCTTAAGATTTACCCCATATTTTATAGAAGACTTATATATTATCTACAGATGAGATTGACTTTCGATATACCTTTGGCCTATTTGGACCAAAATATGGGTCTAAATATAAAGATATGGTAATTTTTTGGAAAATAGAAAAATTTCGGTATTTTGAAACAGACTATAACCTTCTTATAGCACAAAATGTTTGTGTTTTTGTATGCAATGTGTTACATCTGCATCTATACATATATTTTATAATAGTTTTAAGCAGAGAATTATTTCTTTAGGTTTTTCAAATTAACAATTTTAATGCACCCCCATTGTGGACAAATGGACACAATTTTCGCTTGGGGCTTTTTAAAAAAATTGTCCTGTTTTTAATCATTTTTGTGTACTTACTGGCGTTCAATAATTACCTACGCATCTCAGCAAAATAAAAATATGCAAACAACCAATCTTTGATCGATAATAACAACAGAATTAATTTTTTATGAGTCCCTAGGTCTATATTCTCCTTTTTCCTATTACAGAATTAAGAAACAGACTATAGACCGGTTTTTGCGATCTAAATATAGACCAAATGCCATAATTTGTATTTACACGTCCACATTTCACGTTCCATTCAAATAAAGCTTTATAACAACAAATGCAACGTAAAAAGAGACAGTTTCTATACTTTTTGCACAAAAATCAGAAGGAGACTTTTCTTTTATCAAAAGTTTATTTAATATATCTAGACTTTATATAATTAGTGAGAAAAAAATAATCTTTTTGTTTAAGCCCTGGAGAGCTGATTTTAAATAGCCCCCTTCTTGCCAGAAAATTCTAAATTTTTAAGTGGTTGTTAGAGGAAATACGGTATTCTACCAGAACGTTCTTTAAAAAGCTTAAGATTTACCCCATATTTTATAGAAGACTTATATATTATCTACAGATGAGATTGACTTTCGATATACCTTTGGCCTATTTGGACCAAAATATGGGTCTAAATATAAAGATATGGTAATTTTTTGGAAAATAGAAAAATTTCGGTATTTTGAAACAGACTATAACCTTCTTATAGCACAAAATGTTTGTGTTTTTGTATGCAATGTGTTACATCTGCATCTATACATATATTTTATAATAGTTTTAAGCAGAGAATTATTTCTTTAGGTTTTTCAAATTAACAATTTTAATGCACCCCCATTGTGGACAAATGGACACAATTTTCGCTTGGGGCTTTTTAAAAAAAAATGTCCTGTTTTTAATCATTTTTGTGTACTTACTGGCGTTCAATAATTACCTACGCATCTCAGCAAAATAAAAATATGCAAACAACCAATCTTTGATCGATAATAACAACAGAATTAATTTTTTATGAGTCCCTAGGTCTATATTCTCCTTTTTCCTATTACAGAATTAAGAAACAGACTATAGACCGGTTTTTGCGATCTAAATATAGACCAAATGCCATAATTTGTATTTACACGTCCACATTTCACGTTCCATTCAAATAAAGCTTTATAACAACAAATGCAACGTAAAAAGAGACAGTTTCTATAGGTTACAACTGCGCAAATGCTAACAATGCATTTTTCCATAGGGGGTACCCTTGTATTCAATTTTTTAAAAAATAGTTATTGACCGATTTTCACTTTCTATGGGTCAAAATCTTTCAGCTAACATCCAAACGTTTATTTTTAGCCAATAAAAATCCTATGTCTATGCGGCGTTAATGAACGTAATTTTAGGTTGAAAAAAGGGGGGTGATTTTTCGATTTTATTTTCAATACCCAAATTTTCAAAGATGCGAGCGCCCTGTAGACACATGATTGGCACCAGAATTTCTTTGTCAATATTTAACATAAGTTTATTCATTCATCTATTTAAATACTATTTTATATCAACCAATCACGTTGCTGTCTGTATTTTATTCCACGCTTTATCTTAGGGTAAAAAATTTACCGGTGGCAGAGGTTTGCATTTGCGCAGTTGTAACCTATACTTTTTGCACAAAAATCAGAAGGAGACTTTTCTTTTATCAAAAGTTTATTTAATATATCTAGACTTTATATAATTAGTGAGAAAAAAATAATCTTTTGTTTAAGCCCTGGAGAGCTGATTTTAAATAGCCCCCCTCTTGCCAGAAAATTCTAAATTTTTAAGTGGTTGTTAGAGGAAATACGGTATTCTACCAGAACGTTCTTTAAAAAGCTTAAGATTTACCCCATATTTTATAGAAGACTTATATATTATCTACAGATGAGATTGACTTTCGATATACCTTTGGCCTATTTGGACCAAAATATGGGTCTAAATATAAAGATATGGTAATTTTTTGGAAAATAGAAAAATTTCGGTATTTTGAAACAGACTATAACCTTCTTATAGCACAAAATGTTTGTGTTTTTGTATGCAATGTGTTACATCTGCATCTATACATATATTTTATAATAGTTTTAAGCAGAGAATTATTTCTTTAGGTTTTTCAAATTAACAATTTTAATGCACCCCCATTGTGGACAAATGGACACAATTTTCGCTTGGGGCTTTTTAAAAAAATTGTCCTGTTTTTAATCATTTTTGTGTACTTACTGGCGTTCAATAATTACCTACGCATCTCAGCAAAATAAAAATATGCAAACAACCAATCTTTGATCGATAATAACAACAGAATTAATTTTTTATGAGTCCCTAGGTCTATATTCTCCTTTTTCCTATTACAGAATTAAGAAACAGACTATAGACCGGTTTTTGCGATCTAAATATAGACCAAATGCCATAATTTGTATTTACACGTCCACATTTCACGTTCCATTCAAATAAAGCTTTATAACAACAAATGCAACGTAAAAAGAGACAGTTTCTATACTTTTTGCACAAAAATCAGAAGGAGACTTTTCTTTTATCAAAAGTTTATTTAATATATCTAGACTTTATATAATTAGTGAGAAAAAAATAATCTTTTTGTTTAAGCCCTGGAGAGCTGATTTTAAATAGCCCCCTTCTTGCCAGAAAATTCTAAATTTTTAAGTGGTTGTTAGAGGAAATACGGTATTCTACCAGAACGTTCTTTAAAAAGCTTAAGATTTACCCCATATTTTATAGAAGACTTATATATTATCTACAGATGAGATTGACTTTCGATATACCTTTGGCCTATTTGGACCAAAATATGGGTCTAAATATAAAGATATGGTAATTTTTTGGAAAATAGAAAAATTTCGGTATTTTGAAACAGACTATAACCTTCTTATAGCACAAAATGTTTGTGTTTTTGTATGCAATGTGTTACATCTGCATCTATACATATATTTTATAATAGTTTTAAGCAGAGAATTATTTCTTTAGGTTTTTCAAATTAACAATTTTAATGCACCCCCATTGTGGACAAATGGACACAATTTTCGCTTGGGGCTTTTTAAAAAAATTGTCCTGTTTTTAATCATTTTTGTGTACTTACTGGCGTTCAATAATTACCTACGCATCTCAGCAAAATAAAAATATGCAAACAACCAATCTTTGATCGATAATAACAACAGAATTAATTTTTTATGAGTCCCTAGGTCTATATTCTCCTTTTTCCTATTACAGAATTAAGAAACAGACTATAGACCGGTTTTTGCGATCTAAATATAGACCAAATGCCATAATTTGTATTTACACGTCAAAATTTCACGTTCCATTCAAATAAAGCTTTATAACAACAAATGCAACGTAAAAAGAGACAGTTTCTATACTTTTTGCACAAAAATCAGAAGGAGACTTTTCTTTTATCAAAAGTTTATTTAATATATCTAGACTTTATATAATTAGTGAGAAAAAAATAATCTTTTTGTTTAAGCCCTGGAGAGCTGATTTTAAATAGCCCCCTTCTTGCCAGAAAATTCTAAATTTTTAAGTGGTTGTTAGAGGAAATACGGTATTCTACCAGAACGTTCTTTAAAAAGCTTAAGATTTACCCCATATTTTATAGAAGACTTATATATTATCTACAGATGAGATTGACTTTCGATATACCTTTGGCCTATTTGGACCAAAATATGGGTCTAAATATAAAGATATGGTAATTTTTTGGAAAATAGAAAAATTTCGGTATTTTGAAACAGACTATAACCTTCTTATAGCACAAAATGTTTGTGTTTTTGTATGCAATGTGTTACATCTGCATCTATACATATATTTTATAATAGTTTTAAGCAGAGAATTATTTCTTTAGGTTTTTCAAATTAACAATTTTAATGCACCCCCATTGTGGACAAATGGACACAATTTTCGCTTGGGGCTTTTTAAAAAAATTGTCCTGTTTTTAATCATTTTTGTGTACTTACTGGCGTTCAATAATTACCTACGCATCTCAGCAAAATAAAAATATGCAAACAACCAATCTTTGATCGATAATAACAACAGAATTAATTTTTTATGAGTCCCTAGGTCTATATTCTCCTTTTTCCTATTACAGAATTAAGAAACAGACTATAGACCGGTTTTTGCGATCTAAATATAGACCAAATGCCATAATTTGTATTTACACGTCCACATTTCACGTTCCATTCAAATAAAGCTTTATAACAACAAATGCAACGTAAAAAGAGACAGTTTCTATAGGTTACAACTGCGCAAATGCTAACAATGCATTTTTCCATAGGGGGTACCCTTGTATTCAATTTTTTAAAAAATAGTTATTGACCGATTTTCACTTTCTATGGGTCAAAATCTTTCAGCTAACATCCAAACGTTTATTTTTAGCCAATAAAAATCCTATGTCTATGCGGCGTTAATGAACGTAATTTTAGGTTGAAAAAAGGGGGGTGATTTTTCGATTTTATTTTCAATACCCAAATTTTCAAAGATGCGAGCGCCCTGTAGACACATGATTGGCACCAGAATTTCTTTGTCAATATTTAACATAAGTTTATTCATTCATCTATTTAAATACTATTTTATATCAACCAATCACGTTGCTGTCTGTATTTTATTCCACGCTTTATCTTAGGGTAAAAAATTTACCGGTGGCAGAGGTTTGCATTTGCGCAGTTGTAACCTTATTCAACAAGAGACCTCGTAAGCGCAACTCCTCCTAAACTGTATGAAGGGTTTTGATGAAACTTTACATGAAGGAAGTACATCATATGTAAATGTGCATGAAGAATTGGTAGTGCTCTCGGTTATCATCAAGGGGAGATAACTTGACTTGAATTTTTTTTCAGTACAGAGTCCAATATGAAGCGGGGGTATCCTTTTGTGAGCTCGCTCACAGTATTACTTGTTTATAAACAAATATTCATTCAATACTTCATCAATAATTTTTAGAATTAACGTATACAAGTACAATCTAATTTTATCTTTTTAAAACATCCCTTTCAGCACCAGCCACTTGGGTGCAAGGGTT
>CAXARO010000442.1:0-109649 GCA_963971305.1 Arcuatula senhousia | reverse complement strand
AGCTAGAAACAGGTACAATTCCAATTTACAAAAACACTTATGACCATACAATACAGCTACACACCACTTTTCTTCAAGACAAAACCAGAAAATAAGAACAACAAAGACACCAATCGATTAAAAAAAGAAAACAGCTTGAAAATTAGCTGAACTTCAGTCGTAACAAGTGAACTCGGGTACACCTGAGTAAGTGGTTTTTGTCCAATATAGAACACCATTGTGCTAATTGTCCATTCAGCAAGTCAAATCTGGTGAATTATAGATTGACTACCCCACATCTCTCGATGTCACAGCTGACCCATTCAACCACCTTAGTCAGACATCCCAGTCGCTTTGTGGGCACAGTCATGACCGGACGTCAGGTTTCTGAGCGCTCTTTCGTGGATTTTTACTGTAGTCCTTTTTGACCCTGGAACCTAAACGCGTATGTCCAATTGGAAATCCAAAGCATAACTAAAATCAACATATGACTGGAGAAGGCTGAGGCTTTTGACAATTTTGATGCACAAGGAAGACGAAAGATGCTAGGTACTACTATCCTTACTCACCGTCGATAAATTGAAAATGAAAGTCTTCGTTTTGTAAACACATGTTTCGTCTATTGAAGACTCATCAGAGGTGCTCTCCAAAAAATTGAAAAAGCCAAACATTATATTCAAATAATGAAGAGCATTGAACAATAAACCAAAAAATATTGAAATAGGACACCAAAATATGACTAAGATCAACCTATGTCTAGGGTAGGAAGAAATTTGGGCGAGGAATTCAAAACTGCAGCAGTAGACTAGAGCTAACCGTGGCGTCACAGATGTTAGAAATCAAAATCACAAAAGGGCCAATAACGAACATTTGTCATGATTGTACAATTCAAAAATATTCTGTAAGAAAAACTACTTGTTAAAATTGTTTCTGTTAATTGCATTGTCGGACTATCGGGGCACAAAAAAATGTAGGTGACTGAGTGACCTACTGTAAGCCTAAGTTTTACCTCAGTCTTCTGGCACTTCTTTAATATTGCACCCTCCCCCTTCCCTTGAATCTAGATCGTGTTGGACAGAGGACCGTGATAGATGTATTTTATTTGTACATGTATCTGATGCTGTCAAAATATTTCTATAAAATCAGTTTCACATATTAATTCTATATTTTTTTAAGATATTGAAAACTAATATTTCTGATTTGTTAGCTAGCGCCAAAAATTTAAAAAGTACGGGAAAATATTCAACATTTTCGGTGTTTTACGTTACCCGAACTACACTCGGAACTAGACAATCAGTCCCCTTCCGGGCCAAGTTGTCAAAATCGGTGTGAAAGTGATGACCTGTGAGTTCAAATCTTTAAATTGTCATTGAAACAGCTAAATGTTGACAAAAGCAGTACATCGGCGAGTCAGCAATTGAATTTAGAACAAATATATGCACAAGTTTCCAGCTGCAAGTGCCTGTAATTAAAATACAAAGGGGGATTTCCCCGACAGGTATGCAAAATTTCAAATCTAGAAGTTTAATGCATACCGTTTCGCTTTATGTATACCAGTGGGTAAACATTTTGGATGGTATAAAATGTAAAGTTGAAATCGGAAAACAGTATGTAAACACGTGCAAATTTATATCTGGACAGGATCTGGAAAAATCTTGTAAGAGCGGAACCGGTGGTGATAAAATTGTACTCCGATGTCAGGTTAAATTTTGTACAGCAAATAGATTCCGGGATAAAGTATTCCCTAATCCAAACTATTTTATTTTTATGGCCAGACCACGTATGTGGGTCGGACATATAGTTTTACCCTTGTCCGTCCGTACGTCCGTCCTTAAAAAAGAGTTTTAATGCATAACTGTCTGAGGATTTACACGATACATTAAAATTATTTTAGTGAGTTTTCTTGCATCGCCATGTAGAGAATTCGTCTTATATCGTAATAACATGAAAACATGCACTGCATTTCGATCTCGATGGAAACTCTTGATAGACAACATTATTCTCGTTTTTGTTTAATAGAGACGCAGACGCAGAGAATTTTAGCGATATCGATATTATAAGAAAGACGTGTGTAGTTATGACAAAAATATGGGAAGAAATAGCAACTGGATTCATGTCTGTATACTATATCTATGGTTTGAAGAACTCCTTCCATTCACAGCATACGGTTACTTTAATCACAATGTGTTCAACACAATTTTTAATTAAGTCTTTATGTCAAAATCTCAAAAATGGGAGTAGCAAATAATTATTTAGACTTTTGCTGGTTATTTTAGGCAGAGACACTAAATTCAGAGATTGGCAACTAACATATTATCGGAATATTAAGATCGCCGCCCGATAACTAATTCGAGTCATAAAAATTTGTACAAACTCTGTGTAATGGAAACTACTTTAAAAAAAAAATACCCTGACTGTCCGATTTATAAAATCCGATAATCGCGATCGGCATATTGAACCTAATTAAGTCTTGAAACATTTTTTTTACAAATTTACTTTTATCTAATGTACAATTTGTGCTTTGGTGCATTGACCTGCAGACTAAGAAAAGATGGTTTCACAACCAATAAATAATTTCTAGATAAGATGATGTGGTTTGAGAGTTTGATTTAATGAGGGAGGGGAGGAGGGGGTATGACCCCAAAGTCCAAGAAATCCCGGATTCCCGTGAAAATAAATGTGTGATTCCCGCATCCCAAAAAATGAAAATGGCAAAATCCCGTTTCCATAAATGTTTTTTCCCGATTTGCCGTTGAAATAAATGGGCTTCCCCGTTGTCCCGCAAAAGGTCCTACTGACCTTTAATGCATATTTTTACGTTCATAAAGATAATAGATATGTATAAGCTCAGAAAGGCAAGCATGCAGGCGCGGATCCAAGGAACGACACAAGAACCGGGCGTACGTACCCCCCTAAAACCAAAAAAAAAAAAGTTTTTTTGAATAAAATAAAAAAAAAAAAAAAAACACTGAAAAAATTTCGCGCCTCCCTCCGCTCGGCGTAATTTTTCCTAAAAAAAAATTTAACGACCCCCTCACCTGGAATCCTGGATCGGCGCCTGCCATACACTGTCTGTTTCTATCAAATGTCTTCTATTAAAATACCGTGATGCACGTACACGTGATTTTCCCAATGTGGGGTGTGTAATCATCGCCCAATCCATGTCCAGGACGGAAAATACAGCGGCGGCTTCAGGATCACTCGAAAGGGGGGTCCAAAGCTTCAAATTGACTAATCTTGTCCAAATTGTACACGAAAATTACAATTGTTTTGCAACGAAAGGGGGGGGGGGTAGACATTGGACCCCTCCTCTTGATACGCCACTGCAATACTTTAATATTTATTGTTGGTTTACATCCCGATCCCCATTGTGGTTGGGCCTGAGATTGGATCTGTAACAATCATTTTTAATGAGTCAAATATTAAGATCGTTAGGGTTACAACTTCTCTATTTGTTTTTTCCCCCGTCTCTTCTTTTATTTTTTTGATGTATGAAATCAGAGACACTAAATTCATATATTTACGTCTCTGATGAAATTAACTGTAGGGACGGATCAAGGATTTCAGGTTAGGATGGCGTAAATCTGATTTGGCTGAAAATGACGCCGAGCCGGGAGCAAGGCCCAAATTTTGTTTAGTGTTTTTGCAAAAAACATAATTTTTGCTAGTTTTAGGGGAGCCATAGGCGGATCCAGAAGGGGGGGGTTCGCCCCCCCCCCCCCCTTTTCTTCAGAAAAATTTCAAATTTTCATGTAGACTTTTAGCAAAATGGGCCTGATCGGGTCCGTCCCAGGTAAAGCCGCGCCTGAACTATCTCATTTGGGTACATTTAATTGTTGATATTATTATTTTCATAACTATATTACATAAAATACTTTTTTATATGAAACAGTTTAACGAGATGTTTAAGAAAAAAAAAGCAATAATTGCAATTAAAAAACTTTTTCAAAACTATTATCATCATGGTATAAAAAACGAAGATCAGTTGATAACAATAAGATGGGTCTAAGTAAATCAAACAAAATGGTATTTCCATGCTTTGTGCATTTGGCGCGTAAAAGTGGTCCGTGCTACCGTATATATAAGGGTATATAAGGGCTACTGTATACCATATATGCCACATTGAACATGGCGAACGCAAATGTAAGTACTAAGGTTTTTTTTTTTTAAATATTTTCCAACTTTTTGTAACACTTGAACTCTTTAGTAACGCATCAAATGACCAAGCTTTTTTTATTTTAAAAATATTATCCTATGTCTTAAAGTGCCGTTGATTTTGTACACACGGAATTTAAAATGCTTTAGTACGTGTTTTATAAAAGAACATGTGAGCGCTACCAAATTGTTATTTTAGTAAATCTTTTCACAAATGTAAGGTTTCTTTGTAATAGCCTTTTAAGGTTTTCTAAGTAAAAAAGAATACCATATGGATATTCAATACAAAATTTCTAAGATACACAGAATAAGCAAATAACGTTTGTTCATAATTTGTCTAATTATATTTAACATGCCAAACTATACTTACATGCTAAGAGCAAGCTAGTATTTAAAATCCCCAAAAGAGTCTTAATTTAAATTTATTTACATAAGGTGCGTCTGATTACTATCTTTCTATTCGAGCACACCATGACATAAAATTAATATTTTTAAAGACAGAAGACAGTATTTATATGTAATTATTTTAAGCTTGCTTGAACATGCATTCCAATATAATTTCACCAAAATGTTTATTTCATCAAGGCTCTTTATATTATATATAAAGTTTTGTATTGACAGCGCATGGCAGTCTTTTTTTTTCATTTAAAAGAACCTTACTAAGTAAAAAATCTATAAATCATTAACTTATACAAATTGTTAAATCATACCACGAGGGGGTAGATGGGGTTTAATCCTGCTTTCACGTGAAAATAAAATGCCGTTCCCGCTTCCCGAATTGGCAAAAGACCATTCCCGCGTACCGATAGTTCAAAATCCAGAATTCACGTTGTTATGAATACTATATCCCAAATTCCCGGTAAATTGACAAAATCATGCATATTTTAATAGACCTTTCTCCATATATCTTTCATAAGTAAATGAATAATTAAAAAAAAAGTTTATTATATTTAGTAAGAACTATAATAATTATTAGATATATAACTCAATATCTATATCACCTCAATATTTTGTGTAAAAATGTACTTTTGATCAAGGTGGGGTCGATTTTTTTCCAATATACAAATGCACATTAATTATACTTGTTCTTTGGACGATTACATTTTAAAGGGAGCGAGCGATATTTTTTTTCTTAAATCCTAATTGCTTGGTGTGAATGTTATTTTATTGAAGCTACCGACCTATTTGATTTGTTAAAGGCAATGACTCCGAATACACGCGTGTATCCGTAGCCTGTGGGATTCGAAAACACGTGTGTACATGTAGCCTATAATACGATTTTTTGGCTATATGTGTTTCTAATTAGTATAACATCCAATAAAATTAAAATTATTCTGAAAACCAAGGAATTGTACGACAATATATAACTCATTGTGGAACTTTATAAGTTATGCACATCAAAATGATAAATCTTATAGTTCAATATAAATCCATTATTTGATTTTTTTTTTACACAATGACACGAGGTATTCATGGTATTGCGGCGAAATGTGACAACTGACAAAGAATAAACAGTTCAAAGGATTTAACGGTGTGTGATTTTTAAGAATGAAAAGAACAAAATACGGCAATGGTAGACAGCAGTCTATGATTATAGATTCAGATTCTTTATTTACACTCAGACACATGTTATGTGTTACATGAGGAAATATGACATACAAATATATATTACAAGATGACAGAATAGACAGACAAAACATATATAGATCAAATATCTAGAGCAAAGAACATAAAGACTTTATAAACATACCAATATTGTAAAGTAATTTGTCGTTACAGTATAATAACATATATTTCATTTTTTCTAAAGAAGGATATCGTGTGTGATATGAAGGAATAAATTTTTGCCTCAAAGCAGTCATGTTAGGGCTGTTACAAATGAAAAAAAATAATGGTACTCATCTCCAACAAGATGTTCATTGCAAAAAGTACAAATTCTATCTTCTCTAGGAGTATTATTCCACCTGCCCTTTTCCAGTGGAATATTTATATTACAACAACGCAATTTTGAAATCCAAATTCTGACATTTGTCTGAAGATTTACAAGATACTTTTCCATTCCAAATTGAACTTTAAATAAACTATAAAAAATTCCTCTTGACGAATCGTCAATAGTTCTATACCATTTTTGAATGAACTGATCTCTCAAAGTTTGTTTAATTATCGGTTTAAGTAAAGAGGTATCAATATACTGCTGATTATCATAAACATAGCTTAATCCACAGTCATCAAAAATAGACTTAATATACGATATCCATTTAAAAGTAACTATGTTTATTATAGTTCAACAAGACTGCTGTCTACCATTGCCGTCTTTTGTTCTTTCCATTCTTAAAAATCTATCCTCGAAAACCCAGGGGTTCTTCTATCGCATACTCATGCATCACACCTGGGTCATTTCGTATGAATTCCTTCGTTTTGCAGTTTTGAATCGAGCCTTTTGATTGGTTCCTTCACAATTTTGTAAAGGAAAAAATTATATAGTTTTTATTAAAAATTAGTAAAGTTCAGGATTATAAAGGGAAAGAACACACAAATATTTGGCCAATCAGAATGCTTGATAGGAAAATTAGTAAAGCTGCGTAAAAGAAGGAATTCATATGAAATGACCCAGGGGTGACGAATGGGTATGCGAGAGAAAAACCCCTGGGTTTCCGAGGATGTAAAAAATCATACACCGTTAACACGAGGTATTATAAAAAAAAAATACCGGCGAAGGTAATGTTCAACCAATAGGTCAATAAAGTTCAAAAGTATTTAACGGTTTATTATTTTTTAGAATAAAAAGAAAAAAAAAGACGACAATGGTAGACAGCAGTCTTGTTGAACTAAATTCATAGACTACTGTCTACCATTGCCGTCTTTTGTTCTTTTAATTCTCTAAAATCATGAACCGTTAAATCCTTTTGAACTGTTTATTCTTTGCCAGTAAGTACCTTAATTAGCCTGTGATACTGTGATACCCCGTCAACGAACTTGTATGATTTTGGCTCTTTGAAAAGAAAATCAATATTTGGTTGTTTTTTTCAGTCTTAAAATTCCAAATCTGATACTAATCAGATGGACTACTAGTCTCCTATTTGGTATGACTTAATTTACCACTAAAGTATATTTTTTTCTTCGATTGTTATGTTTTCGGCATAAACTCTGCGTGATTTACTACTGTTTTGCTGTAAGTTTGCTGTCAGAAAGGAAATGCAGTACATACAGTTTATTTTTTTGTATATTATGAGTACCGATAGCTAAAACCCGTATTCTAGGCTACGGGTGCACACGTGTGTCCAGAGCCACGGCCTTTAAAAAGTGACTTTATTATTTTAACAAAGCAAAAAATATCTATTAGACAAAAAAAAAACATTCACTCTGGTATAAGTGTTTTGTTTTTCCTTTCAGGTCAGATTTCTTGTAATAAAAGGGTTGTCATCCCGGGTAATAAAAACCCGGGATGGCGAGTCATCAAGAAAGTTTACCATTAAGGTTTTGGTGGAAGGTGAGACTGGCCTGACCTCTGTGTCAGGCTGGTCTGAGGCGCATGTAAAAAGAATGACCCCTGGTAACTGTTATTCCTTACACCAAAGTGAAAGAAACCAATATGGCATCAATATAACTAAGTCCACAAAGGTATATTAATATATTATTTCTATCTGATTTCCGCAAACATTAAAGAGACCACCGAATCAAATTGCTTCAGGTCTTTCTTGGATTTGCACCTCGAATTTGACCCAGGTGGTCATCTCGGTACAAATTTACGATAAAAGAGACGATTTTAACTTTCAAATTATTAATTCTCCTAATCTACAGAGCAATATACCTACTTCCCCTGCATACGTGTTTATATTTCACAACTTATTCGATATGCCAGAGCTTGCACACATTTCACAGATTTTTTTATCAGACACAGGTTTCTTCGTGAACCGACTTTTTGCTATAAGGAAATACGTCTTAAACGATCCCTAAAAAAATCCTTTCTTCGTTATCAGCCACTAATAGAAAAGTTCAAATTGAGTTAAAAGATATGGTGATTAATTGTTTTAATTAGTGTTTGACTGGTCTGCTGTACTGAGATGATCACTTCAATATCCCAATTGTGTCTCACAACTATGTTGTGTTCTTTTGTCATTACCGGATCATAAGATCGCAATGGAAGAGGAAGGTTTGGCGCCATAAAACCTGGTTTACCTCACCATTTCGTATGAAATGCCTGTACCAAGTCAGGACCATTGCGATCCAGCATTTCTCCGGTATGACTACTTTGTTTTTGTCTTTTTAACTGAATATTGAGATTGATTATTCAAGTTCGGTATTGTTATTACCTTATTTTCATATGTTATGACCATTCATAGTAGCTTCGTAAATTTTTGAACATTTTAGAATTAAACTAAATAATCTAAATTTCTTAGTCTTCTTGGACTATATAATATATGCCGGTACATCCACTCCAAAATATTTATTGCAATTTTGTAAATCAGATTATGTTTACTAATAGTCAAAAGAACTTTCATATTTTTAATTAAACAATCTTATTTGTACAATTGTCATATTTGTATTTATTTTTATTTTAGATTCTAAGTACAACGTTCAATTCGGTGGAGTCGACAAGGATGGCCAGTGTGGCGGATGCCATGCGAAACCCACCATTAAAAACAACGGTAGAGATGGCGACCATGCCTCTGTACAGTCGGGTGTCCGTAGTGGGGATAATAACCTCTGTAAGTTGTCAAAATGTTTCCTAACTCTTCATGTAAAAGCAGTCTAACCATGTTAAAACTGATTAATTAGTACAATGTAACCAAAATAGATACAAATAGAGCAAAGAGTATATAAATAAGTAGTTTCTTTTAAGAGCTTGTCTCAGATAAAATCATGCAATATGGTCCACAGGCATATGTTACAGATTTTAATGAAACTTTGTCCTATTAACCCTTTAGGGTAACCAAGTTGGCATACAAAATATTTTGGCAATCTATGGATGATTGTCTTTTGTAGAGCAAAAAATGCATTTCTACCCAACGGGTTCGGGAATCTGTCCTCAAATTGTCAATTTTAGCCCTATTTTGAGGTTTTATATCTTTTATATTAGTAGAGATATAACAATTTTGATATTATATTGCTTTAATATGTTCTTTCATAACAAGAATAAGGTTATATAATCAAAACATAATCAAATTGTCTTTTAAGAACACACAGTTGAAGTTGTTACTCAAAGGAAAACTGCTGATTCAGCAATTTTTGGTACTTTTCGAAACCCTGTATTTCTTAAGGGAGGACACATAATTGATTTTTTTTATAAAAGCATTTAAATATCATCATTGCTTTATATTTGCTAAAAATATAACGTTCGGCAATTATAGATTGGTAGTAATTTTTCAGCTTCATATTACATAATCAAAGTCAGATTGCACATCCAAAATATGCTTACTGATAAATTTATATGACATTCTAAAGATAAACACTGTGCAATAAAAATAGATTAATATGACCTTTTTAAAGAAGATTTAAAGTATGATCTATCTAAACAACTTGAGAAGTTACAATTTTTCTACCATTTGTGTAAATTTCATGAAAATTTAGTGTTTATTTGAACAATTAGAAATAAATGTACCGTAAAATGCATCATACTATAGATCTGCATGTATACACCAGCAATCACAGAAAAATAATTTTTGTATTCCATCTTTGCATGCAAATTCTTTTTATATCCTTCACTTTAAGCATTGGTAGGTTAATCTGTAACCAGCCTCAAAATTTAAGATTTTTTTTTCAATTGAAAAGGGAGATAATTTGGGAAAAGTGTAATTTTATAAACATGTAAAAAATAAATTTAGCAGTGTTATTTTAAAAGCTCTTCCTGGATTGTTTTGAAAAGGTGATCAGGGTTGAGGTTTTTTTCACCTTTAAATGATCAATTCAAGATATCCTTAAGTATAAATGCCACTAAAGACACACAAAGGATTTAATCCTGTTGTAAAACAACAAAAACAAGAAATTGCATAAAGAGAAATAAATCCATAAATTTCAAACAACAATTTAATGAACATTCATAGTGTTCTTATAGTTACTTGTATTTCCATGAAACAACAATAGTGATAGTTTATAGTATTTTATCAAATATACATGTAATCATAAGAATATCTGATATACAAAATATTCTGACAATATTAACAATGAAAAAAAGTGTTGGAATGAAAAAAGAAATTCAGAATACACAAAAAGGGAATAACACATCTACTGAACTGGGATAGTTAATCTCAAATAAACAAAAATACAAAACTAATGAATTACAAAAAATATACATACAGGTATATTTTGTATGTACCAGTAATATTAATTATCAATCATTTTATACCAAGTTTGATAAAACTTGGTTAAACTGTTTTAAAATATTGATCTATATATGGTTAAACTGTTTTAAAATATTGAACTTATTGTCCATTTTTGTTACCAGCCACTAAGTTTTAACCCCACAATAAAAAAAATTAACTGTTATATGTGCAAGATTTAAGAAATTATATTTCAGCATTCAAAAGAAATGATTTGGAAGTCAATTAAAAATTTCTATGTTTAACAAACCTTAACCTTTGCCCTTATCGACCAAAATATCAAAAAGCTTTTTCCTTTGGTTATAAACTGAAATTTGTCATGTTGGTGAAATTTATTACTTGCTACTGAAGTTCAAAAGTTAAGCTCTGAAAGCCAATTTTAGTCAACATGTCTAAAATTTTCTAATTTTGCTAAAAAAAACTTGGTCTTGACCTTTAGAATATTAAACCAGGAATGTTTTACTGCATAAGCTAAAAGTGTGCAATTTTCATGATATTGACCAAAAATTTCCAAAGCTATGCTCTGAAAAAAAAGACTTGTCAGACACAGAACAATATTATACAAGAAGAGTTAACACTAAAGTATGTCTTGTCTTCTGGCACCATCAAAATGCATAGACCTGTTTATTCCTCAAAAACTAATAAAGTCACTCCACCAGTAAATCAAGGTCAAGGTCAAAAGATTGGAATGGAACTGTGCTAAGCTACTACTGGGGCATACACATACCAAGTTTTATCAACCTAGGACTAATAAACTTTGAGATATGGAGGCGCTACCAAAATTTTAATGTATTGAAGATTGTCAAAGTCACTCAACCGTAAAATCAAGATCAAGGTCAAAGATGGGGATGCAATTGTGCTAAGCCACTACGGAGGCATATGTAAACCATGTTTCACTAACCTAAGACTAATAGCTCTTGAGATATGGAGGTGCTCATAAAACTTTTACATTGCCATTATATGTATTGAAAATTCTCAAAGTCATTCAAGGTCAAGATTAAAAGATGAGGATGCAAATGTGCTTATCTACTTCCTGGGCATATGCATACCAAGTTTCATCAACCTAGGACTTATAAATCTTGAAATATGGAGGTGCTCATGACACCTTAACCCAAAGTTAAACTTCACCACTGCCACTAGTAATTAACACGTATGTCTTGCTCCCCTTCTTAGGCGAGACAAAAATGAAAATTATGGTATACAACTGCAAGTGCTCTAATTTGCATGTAAGTACAGTTTGTATTGCGTTCTTTTTTTTAAACTAGTTCTGACTAATGATAACTACATGTATGATGTACATGTAGCTTAAATGTTGTTGATCTGAAGTTATGAAACTGCATTCTAGCCTACAAAGGTAAAATCGTAAAAAGTCAATGAAACCCACATTACTATAATGAACTATGAAATATTAACATTTTCATAAACAGTTTTATACATTAAGGACACAGATTGCTCATGTTCTTCTGCTTTAAGGTCCATCACAACTTCTGCAAGTTCCTCATCATCAAAAATATTCTCAGCTTCCTCCAATGACAGACATGTTTCTTCTGATAGAATCTGTCCAGAATTTACAGTTTTTCTGTGCTTGTTTATATAGTTAGAAAATACACCCCTTATCTGGTTTGGTGTTAGCCATTCCTGTGTTGAAAACTTTCTGTGTCCATTATCATCACAGGTCTTTTTGAGCTCCTCACTCAGACCATTGTAGTTTGGTCTTTTTCCTGATTTACTACATTGCTCAAAAATTTTATACAAATACATCTTTACATGTGCTGTAAATCTAGTGCTTTTTGTCATACTTTTTAAGGCCCATCCTTGGTTGTTCCCCAAAGCATTTTCATGACCATCAACTGTGACTTGCTCTATGATTGAGTTATATTTTACTCTTACAGATGTACAAGTTTCTGCCCAAAGTTTAGCTGATACATCAAGACCAGATTCACTATTCTTTTTGTAGGAATGATTTCCAAGAGCAAGATGTCTTTCAAGATTTTGAAAGCTGATGTAGGCCTTTATACAGCTAGCATCTGGACAGGAAAATATTGTGTTTTGCTGCTCTAAAGTCGGCTCAGAAATATCAGAATCTTGTTCCATTTCTACATTTGGTGTTGAATTATCAATAGTTTTGGAGAGCTGCATCTTTCCAACCCTTGAATTGAAATGAAACGGTTCCAGTACCTACAAAATTGGTGAAATATAACTTTAATTTCATACATAGATAAACAAAAACACAATAAAAGTAATTGACATAATTTTGCATTACCGGTAATAACATATTGTACCTTACAATAACAAGAGGCTCCCAGGAGCCTGAATCGCTCACCTGGTCTTAATGTCAACTCTTTGAGGACTTTTGTATAGATAAATGGGCTGAATGTTTAAGCAATAAAAAGCTTTTCTCTATCTGCAATAGTTTTCATTCCAAAGCAAAAAACACTATTTTTCACCTTTAAAGGGCATTAACCCCTTAAAGGGGTCATCTGACAACTTCGACCCTAAAAAAGACTTTTGTAGAGCTAATTAAGCTGAACATTTAAGCAAGCAACATCTTTTCTCTATCTGCAAAAGTTTTCTTTCTTTAGGCCAAAAACACTATTTTTCGTATTTAAGGGACCGTAACCACTACAAGGGGTCATCTGGCAACTTTGACCCTATGGAAACTTTTGTCGAGCTAAAGATTGAAGATTTTTGTGGTCTAAAAAATGCTAAAATGTGTTAATAAAAACCAAGGTATAACATACAAAGTTTTTAAGAACATGACAAAGGACTAATTATGGTTGCTCATGCTGAGATATAGACTTGATAGTAGTGCCTTAGAAATAATGTTAAAATTAAGTTTTTTTGTAAAAACATTTTTGTTCAATGGTGATGTGTTGTTATGCATACATGTACCAGTTACCACCAAGAAGCACTTAATGAAATGAGCATATTCATGAGCATGAGTTTGATGTTTTTTGGTTAAACTAGAATACTGACAAACTCAGAAAGGGCCCCGCGGCAAAAAATCTACATGTTTTCAAAATCATAAAACTTTGATTATAACCACTATGGCATGTTCCATGGAATGTGTATGAAAATTCAGAGCTGTATTATTAATAGCTTTTGAGTTTTTACTGTTCAAAAAGTCTAATTCTCAAAATCTGTGATTTTTGATAAAGAATGAAGTTTTTCCAAAAACATTAAACAGATTTGCACGAAATTTTAATATGCAAATCATGACATGCTACTAAGCAGCTGTGCAAAGTTTCAGAACTGTATTGTTAACAGTTTTTGAGTTTTAGTGTTCACAAAGTCCAATTCTCAAAATCTGTGATTTTCGATAAAAAATGAATTTTTAACCAAAAAAATTGAACAGATTTGCACTAAAATTTAATATGCAAATCATGATATGCTACTCAGCAGCTGTACAAAGTTTCAGAACTGTATTGTAAATAGTTTTTGAGTTTAAGTGTTCACAAAGTCCGATTCTCAAAATCTGTGATTTTCGATCAAAAATGAAGTTTTTTCCAAAAATATTAAACAGATTTGCACGAAAATTTAATATGCAAATCATGACATGCTACTCAGCAGCTGTACACAGATTCAGAACTGTATTGTTAATATTTTTTGAGTTTTAGTGTTCACAAAGTCCAATTCTCAAAATCTGTGATTTTCGATCAAAAATGAAGTTTTTTCACCAAAATATTTCAAATTTTTGCACGAAATTTTAATATGCAAATTATGACATGCTACTAAGTAGCTGTACAAAATTTCAGAACTGTGGTGTTAATAGTTTTTGAGTTTTAGTGTTCACAAGAATTGTTGCCGGACGGACAGATGGACGGACAGACAGAAGGACGGACAAAGTGAAAACTATAGGGCGTCCGCATCTTCGATGCGGGGCCCTAATTAATGATAAGTTACAAATTTAAAATACTTTTAAAAGTTGTACATTATACCTCAAAACCACCCATATTCTGGTGTTCCAATCCTTTATCCTTGAGGGAGGTTGATTTCACTACTTTGCCAGATCCCAAATTGTAAGCCTTGCGCAAGATAATTTTATCACTTTCAAACGTAAAGTTATTGATGAGGCTTATTCCAGCTAGTTTGGCCCTTATCTTTGGCTCCTTGTCCTGGTTCACACTAACTACAGAGATATGTGTACCTTTCACACCCCCATTACTATCTAGTGCCTTTTTCAAGTCTGATGGTGTTAAAACATCATTCCCTTCATTCATATATCTTGCAATATGCATCCTACATGAACCAGTCTTACTGTCACATAAGTCTTTGCCTGACTGAGCTTCGCTGAAATTATATTCCTTAACTTTTATAGGAAAGCTGTTGTTATTTTGACAGATAAAGGCTATGAGAGGAACGCAATGGTAGCATCCTGCGTTGTCTGACTTGATATAAATTTCAGTTATTTCTGGGATTTTGACCTTAATTCCATATAACAGATCGACTAAAATGTGGGCAATTGAAAACCATCCTTGAGTGCCATTATCAAGAATATGCACAAAAGAGTTCAAGTCAAAGTTTTCATGGTTATCTGGTGACTCTAGTCCATTTCTGGTTATAAGACAGGAAACATGCCAACTTATCCCCCGTTTCCCGAAAAAGTTGGATTGTGTCTCTCTAAACTGTAATGGCAGCATTTTCATGGCCCAGTCCATTATCAACAAAGCTTGAGAATGTTTTAACTGCTCAAGAACTGACTGCCTAGCAAAATCTTGATGAACTGTCCTTATTAAGTGGGCTTTCCAGTCTTGTATATTCTTTGTTGCCACTTTTATGTCATAGATTAGTTCTTGCTTGATGTCAGTGCTGCCTATTTCTATGCTTTCCAACGCCTCATTCACTTTGACAGCTAAATGATTTGTAAGAGTACAGTTTGAGCATGTATCAGAGTGGCTATGCTCGCATATTGATGCAAATTCATGTTCTTTTTCATCACTTAAGCAATAACTGGTACAATGATCTGCGCAGGTGGAATTCTTTGAAAGATGACTTTTCATTTCAAATTTCAGATGTTGACTACATATATTAATCATATCAACAAGAAGCTCTTTTATGTTTGATGGAAGCCCAAAAACTTCTAATCTATTAACAACTTTTAATAGACTCTCTAAAGCATTAATACCATCTGCTGTTGTATTATCTAGGCCATGTAAAGATTTCTTTTTGGCAGCTTTGCATGTCTTGAGAATTCTGTATAATGATGCACGGCTAAACGTTGAAAACTCAATTTCCTTACAATAGCTTTGATAACTTGTGATAATTCTCCCATCAACTGCATTTCTAACAACCTTTGGCATTTCTATTTTCACTCCAGTCGACAATTGAATTTCTGTTTGCCCAAAGCCTAGAACTTGTGAAATTGCGGGGCTAGAAACGTACTCAATAAAATGAAGAAGCTTTGGTTTTGTTAACCTTATTCTGTAAACCTTAGGTGGATTAAGGATCTGTCCTGGACCAACTAAAGAAGCATGTCTTCTTGCTAGATCTATTTTAGAAGAAGTTATTGATGGGATCAAGGTCATCAGCTTCTGTTTAGTATATTTGTTGACAAAGAGAGACAGGATTTGCAATTGTGTTCTTTTATCTGCACTTTGGTTGTATGCATCTATAAGTTGCTTTGTAAGGCTGTCTGTTGTTTCATTATCATGCTTAGTTTTGAAAATTTCATCATAAAGTATGTTTGCCTGTCCTGGTGCTATTATCTCCAAAATTATCATTATAGCTTCATTTGCCTTGCTTGTATAATAGTATTTAGCAGATTTCTGTAGATGATGAAATGGAAGCATTAACTGGGATCTTAATTCTCCAAATGAGTTGTTTGATAATTGATTCAAAATATTGGTTAGCTTTTCTTTAGGTGAAACATTAGATGTAAACCAATCTTCTTGAGAGGATGCCACTGAGTAAGTCTGTGATTCAGTTCTTCCATCTGCAAATAGAAAATTTAAGTGTATTCATTTTTAGCTCACCTGGACCGAAGGTCCATGTGAGCTTTTACCATCACTTGGCGTCCGTCGTCGTCGTCGTTGTCGTCTGTCGTCGTCTGTAAACAATTTTTCAAACGTTAACTTGTCCGACACCATAAGTCCAATTGCAACCAAACTTGGTATAGTTGTTAAGTGGCATTATGTGTACAAAACCGTCGTTCGGATTTTTGATTCATAAAAAAACATGGCCGATGTTACTAAAAATAGAACAGGGGGGTCAAATGCAGTGTTTTTGCAAATAACTCAAAAACGGTCACAGATATCAAAATTCTGGCATAGGGTAAAAGTGATCAGCACCTCAAGATCTACATGCCCAGAAATTTTCAAGAAGATCCAACAACCGATGTAGGAGTTATTGCCCTTTTTCTGGATTTTTTCAAAATTTTGCACATATTTTGCCTTATATCTTAAAAACTATACAAGATATTTTAAAAATTCAAATTGCATATGATTGAGCACATCAAGATCTACATTTCATGTATTTAGGTCAAAGCTGTAGAACCGTTTCTTTAAGGAATTATGGCCCTTAAAGCGTCAAAATTTACCATTTTTCATTACTTTTCCCCTGAATTTCAAAGATTAACATGTCTAACACCATACATCCAACTTCAACCAAACTAGGCACAGTTGTTTAATAGCATACATTCTACAATTCCATCGTTCAGATTTTTGATTGGTCAAAAGATATGGCCGCCATGGCTAAAAATAGAACATAGGGGTAAATTGCAGTTTTTTGCTAATACCTCAAAAATGGTTACAGATATCAAAATTTTGATGGGAATCAAAAGTGATCAGCATATTAAGATGTACCTGTCCTGAAATTTTGGAAAAGATCTGACTGCTGATGTGGGAGTTATTGCCCTTTTTTGTACTTTTTGCCCAATTTTGCACTTATTAAGCCCAATATCTTGAAAACTAACCAAGATATTTCAGAAATTTAAATTGCATATGGACAAGCATAATAATATCTACTATATATATATGTATCTGTGAAGTTCAGGTGAGCGATTAAGGCTCCTGGGAGCCTCTTGTTAATTTTTGTTTTTATCTACTCATCTAATCATTTTGGGGGTTTTATCTACAGTCTTGATTTTGTTTTATAAATCTAACTTTTAACTGGTTTATGTCCTTATCATTATGACTGAAATATCGCTAATGGAACAGTAAGCAGACAATAATCAATCAATCAAAAACGGAAAAAAACATTATATATCCCTGAGCCTGCAAATAAATCAGTTGAATATAGAAAGCTTGTGTAGTTAATGGGAAACTTTACTAGAATGGACATTGTCATTATTTTTAGGCACTATCCTTTGTTAAATAAATTGACAAAGCTATGAAACTTAATATAAAGTTTTCAAACTTGTTCAAATGAAACATATGTAAGAAAATTCACATCAACATTAAAATTTCAAAGCCAGTAGACCGTGACTGCTTCATGTTTAATGGACATAACAAAAAAGTTAACATTGGCCAAATCAGTGTAAAATCTCAAAGTTAGTAGACCATGACTGCAGAAACATACAAATAAAATCATCTTTTACTTGATCTGTACCAATACTAATGCAAATCATAACAAATATCAATGGTGTTCTATAACTGTTTTATGTCAACATAGTTAAACAGATAAAAGGTTAATATTGGCCATAGTACCCTCTCAGAAAATGCCAATGCAACTGCTTACCAAATATCAATGGCGTATCATGATGCTTCATGTTAAATGGACAAAACAAAAAAAGTTAATATCGGCCAAATCTGTGTAAAATTCTAGTAAACCATGACTGCAGGTGCATACAGATAAAATCCCCTTGAAACAGATATGCACTGATGCTAATACAACTGCATACAAAATATAAATGGTGTACCATAACTTGTTAACAGAAAAAGACTAAAACAAAAACATTCACAATTGTGGCCGTCGCCCCTCCCGGATTTACCAACCCTAAGTCTGGTCTTTTGCGATATTTGTCACAGGTGAGACAAAAATTTGAAGATCAAAATTTCCTGGTACTTCACACAACTTCATATTGTGTCCTTCCTACATACCAATATTTTTTTTTCAATTCTGCTAAGTAGTTAAAAAGGAGATAGACTGAGAAAATGATAAATGAGGATTTTTCAGCAAAATCCTTAGTTGAAATGGCTCTAACTCCCACAAAAATTTGGAAATTAAAATTTCTTGGTAACATGCACGACTACATAATGGTGCCCTTCCTTAATTCAAAGTTTCATTGGAATCTGTTCATTAGATGACAAACTTCAAGGTGGACAGACATGACATACCAAAAAGGGGGGGCATAATTCTTACCATCAATACTTTCACTGCAGCTTTGTCCAGTCTGACTACATATATCTGCATTACTTGATAAAACAGTGTCTGTAAAGAAAAGAACCATATACATTCATAACAAGCTAGGCTGAGCTTATATATATATATATTCATTTCATAGTCATCGACCATATATACTATATGTACTTATTGATAGAATTTAATGAAGTATCTAATAAAACTGGAAAATGTGTCTATAAGTCAAAGGATGACCCTCTCATTCTTGAAATATCATTGCAACCCTAAGTGTATTACCTTGGATATGGACCTTTACCAAGAATTTTATCAAAATTGTTCATGTGTAAAATATAGATCGCAGTGACCTGGTGGGTGATGCCGAATTACCAAGATTTATCTAGTAGTGAAATATCATTGACACCTAAACATGTAGTATCCAATATATGGACATAAACCAAGAACTTAACCAAAGTCATTCATGCATAAAATCTAGGTCACAGTGACCCAATTTCTTTTGATTGGTGTCATGTTACCCAATACACATCTAGTGGTCATATACCATTCATCCTCAACATGTAGTATCCAGATATGGACCTTTACCAAGAATTTAGCCAATGTCATTCATGTGTAAATAAAGGTCTCAGTGACCTAATTTCTACTGGGTGGGGTAGCCTTACCCAAGACCATATTTTTTTTCAAGCATGAAATAAGAAACAAACACACTTTTTTGGCCTAATTTCTAAACAAAATGATAAAATGATCCCAAAAAGGGAGGTAAACATAAATGCGATATAAATGTGCACTACATATCATGTATCAATACTCGTTGACATTTACTTGAGCATTTTTTACCTTTGACCTTTGATCAAGTGGGCGGAGCTTAATTACAGATTTCTTCACAAATGTGTAAGTGTGCAAAACTGATGTGCTATGTTTCAAGTTTATGAAACACACAGATCGTTCTTTATTTTTAGTGCTTAGATTTAGCTCTGCCTTTAAAGGCTTTAGCGCTTTGATTTATTCAGATTACACAAGACAGGACCCCTATAGCACAACAGACTTACAGACAGACTGACAGACAGGGTGATCCGACTCTTAGACCTGCGTTTGCCTTTGACAAAGCAGATAAAAAGTTTAACTGTGTGCAGCAGTTCACAAATAAATATTCCCGGCCCATAAATATCTGATAACAAGATCTGTTTCTTAATACTTAAGAATGTTTAGCTTTCATACATTTATGAAAAAAAAATCTGTTTCATTTACATGTACATTAAATTACATTTATACTATGAATATTGATGTGGCCTTTCTTACAATAATATATACCCTTTTATGTTAAAATCTTTCTATATCAGAGAAGAATTTGTGGAAGTTCAAATATCTCTCCAAATGAGTAGTTTCGTCATGCACCTCTCCATAAAAATGTATTATACCATGTATACTGTGTTAAAGTTGCATATAAATCCAATTTAGGGGTTTGGGAGGAGTCCTATGTATGAGATATGTGCATGATATGTGGACAGATGGACAGACAGAATGGTCTGCAGCCATATTTCAAATAACTAAAAATACATGTACATGTACCTGTATTACTCTTTCCTCCATCTTCAATTCTTTTTGTGTACAGGTCTAACTGTTCTGAAATATGAGATAAAAATGACAATGCATGAGATACTTATTCTAAAAAGTTATTAGGTTTGTATAAAAACTATGGAAATTTTTCTGATATATATCTACAATGTATGCTATGTATATGTAGTTGCATAAATCTTTTGATATCTATACATTGCAGAACATTTCTGTCAGTTATTTGACCTTTTTACACACAGAATTCTAGTTTTACATGATACATGTATAGACAAATAATCAAGAGGCTCCCAGTAGCCTGAATGGCTCACCTGACTTACATATATAGATGCTTGAAGTTTCTGGCTATAGGCATAAATAACCTTTTAGACATTTAAAGGGCCATAAGTTTAATACGAGGTTTCCTGACCTCACATAATCAATAATCTTAATATAGTAAACTCTGAAACTGCTCAACGGATGAAATTATGTAGGATTGTTTCCTTTGTTTGTCCATGTTGTCATGATATGTAGTTGATCTAATAGCAACACCATTTTGATTTGACAAATTTTACAGAAGTGATGGAAATTTATTGACTTTGTTCATTATAGGTCATGTATTTGCTAATATTTCTTACCAATCTCATCTTCGATACTAAATCTTGTAACACTGTCATCATCTTGTTTCTTCTGTTTCTGGGAGCACTGTTTACATAAGCCTGAAAATCCAATTCATATTCATACATTTGCATTCAAAACATATAGGGCTGTCGATTTATACAATGGCGTACAAAACATGATAAAATTGTACAAAGGTTTTCAAAGGTAAATCAAAAATGTGAGGTCCCAGACCTCGGAAAGTGCACATTTGAACCACTGTCACTTTAATATTATTTGTTGGAAGTGTTGTAATACAAACAAGAATACATTTATGTTCAAAAGACATAATACCCTATCTTGCAACATTTATTTTTACCCGCAATCACCAAACCATAAAGTTTATTCTAAGATGATTAAATGATTTATAAAGTTTCATGATACAATACTTCATAGCAAAGTTACTTCAAGCTTGACATGTACATGTACATTTGTGTAGGTTATTAAATAGCCCACGTAAGGGTACAACCATTTGATTCTGAGGGGGGCTGGCTGTTTCGGTCGAGAAATTTTGCGGGCCAGAATATTTATTTTTCGCCTTAGTGGCAAGAATATTTATTTTCTGCATACAATAGCTTAATTGAGCAAGGATCTTGGGACAGATTATGTATTTTCTTGCAAACAAAGGCCAGATTATTTATTTCCAACTTTTTTTAGGCCAGAATATTTATTTACAAAAACTGCCAGCCCCCCCCCCCCTTGCTCTCTTTCAAAACATAGTCATGAACCTTCAATGTACATGATGTTATTACATTGCTTAGCCTACATGAACAGTGTATATAAAAATATAGGGCATCTAATGGGACATTAAATGATACCTGCCATGACATGCATGATATTGTTTTTTGGCAATTTATGTTCATTATTTTGATCAATATCTTTTAGTCCCCACCAAAAATATGTGTGTTTCAGGTTTCTTACCAGAAAAAAAGGGACAGTAGGTATGCATTTATTATTTTTTTATTTCATCTTTTCATCTTGAATTACTGGGGAGTAGATTTCAAGTTTCAACATGCTTAAGGAAAATGCCAAAAAAAGGCTAGGGTCGATATGAAAACTAGGAAAGGTAGGGAAACCAGAAACACACATGAGTCATTCTTTGCTAAGGTGCAACATGAACCTTTAAGAAAAACCATATTTGACTTGGTACAACAATTATTTCACTCTTTATGCCCTTGTTCATTTTACTATAGATTGCCATGTCACAAATCAAGTGAAGAAAAATGATCAATATGAAACAAAACTTCAAGTTTTCTTAGTTATTTTTTCAATCTCATAGGAAAAACTTTTATCCTTATCTCTTTATCATAATGTTAACAGGACAGAATTTAAAATTTTCAAAAATAGCCAGCTTCATTGTAATAAAATTTTAGAATAATCTGAAGTCAACAACCCTAAATGTTGCAAACTAGCAAAGAAGGCCTCATATACATATACATGTTTTTTTTTTATTTGGCCTTGAAATGCCAGAATGTTATAAATCAAAATGGATAAAAAATTAATTAGCTCCTCTTAGGGGACGACCGTTTGATTCTGAGGAGAGGGGGTTGGCAGTTTTTGTAAATAAATATTCTGGCCAGGAAAAAATTGAAGATGAATAATCTGACCTCTACCTTAAAAAAATAAAAATATAAATCTGGCTTAAGATTCTTTATCATGGTATGGTATAAAGTAAATTAATATTTTCGCTGCATTAGCGACAAACAATGAATTTTCTGATCTGCAAAATTTTGAAAATAAATAATCTTACTCAACCCAACCCCTACCCCCCTCAGAATCAAAGGGTTGTGACTCCCCTAATTTTCAGGAATTTTGTTTTGTTTGCATGAATAATAAAATGTTATTTTCATATGGTCTTATTAGTACTGGGGCGATTTTCAGTTTAACATGTAAAATTTTACCTGCACCAATTGGAACAATATTTCTGGTAGATAGCCATAGCTGTTTACAGTACTGAATGGAAGCACCTCTGTCTGGTTTTGCTTTACTAGATGGTGGATGGAGGGGATGACTGCATTTGTTTTTAGTTCTTTTCCAGTATATTCCCAAATATTCCCTATGACTATTGCAGATTGGCAACTTAAGTAAGGTTTCTGATATATTGAAAAATCCGCAACGGTAAAGTATAAGCAATGACTCAGGAATATTTGAGTATCTCGACAAATAGTCCGTGCTGTTTAGCAACTGTAAATGGTGCAACACATCTCTCTGACACTGATATAACAAAGTTATCTCAGAGTCACATTGGATTTCTGTATTGGTAACACACTTAGCATACCTCCCAAACTCACACATGTTAGTCTAATTACTGTCATTTTCAAAACATGTTAGTATGTTATAAAATCAAAAGATTAAAAGGCTAAAGATTCTTAAAACATCCATTCAATTATATTTGGGAAATATTCCATGGGGGCTGCCATCTTTGAATAATGATTATGTCTTCTTATAGAAGAGTGAACCAAGGGAGATAACAAACAGCCTTATATATTGTATTTTCCAGCTTGAAAACCCAAATAATAGGGAATAGATATTTTTGGTCAATTTAAGAATAAAAACCAAAGTTTATATTAATTTTTCATCATTGATCTGGAAGAAGAAAAAATATAACTCACCTTTTATCATTTTTTTCAAGACAAAAATACACACTAAAAATAGCTAAATTTGCATGATTTCAATACGTAAATTTTAGTACAAAGACATATTTGCCAAACGTTAAATTTTGTTTACTGCTTAGTTAGCATTAAGACTTTACTTTCATACTGATTTAATAAAGATATGTCTCCTCCCTTCAGATTTATTGCCATTTCAAAGTGCTATAAAAACTGAAAGTGCCGTCCTACCACGACTTCAGTTGACCCCTACTACTACCATATAATGATCAAACACAGTTTATTAATATAAATCCATCTTTCAAATGTTAATCTTCACTAAACAACCCCAAAACTAGTTTTTGTATGCATGAATAATACTGTATTTCCTTTGAAATTATGGTAATTTTAAGCCTGTTTTTTAGCAGAAGCTTATCAAATTGCGTCATCTTTTGTTACTAAAAATAGAAACACCGGAAGTGATTTTTTCGTGTGGCAAACAATTTGGAATAACATGTACCTTAAACAAATAAAACACTTTTTATAATTCTTTGACCCCCCTTGTGGAATATTTTTTTGATTTTGCATGATTTTATCTGAGACAAGCTCTTAAGACATAGAACCTAACACTGACAATTTTTGAAACAAATGCAGTGTCAAAATAGAGAACAAACTCATGAACTCGTTATAAATTGTAAACATGTTATCCTACCTCGATCGGGCATTTTCATCCTATTCTAACTGCACGTACCTTTGCTATCGTGGTAGCGTAGATATTGGTTTGTTGATTTAAAATTCTATTTTTATTTCCAAATATCATTTTTACATAATGATTATATATACATTTACCATGCATACGATTAAAATGCATTAATTCTGTTGGCTATTTTTACTGTGTTTCATTACTCGATGAAACACAGTAGAATATCACATAACCGTAACTGAGGTCACGACTTCACAATCTATATGTTAATGCGCAAATGAAAACAACTTCAAAAATGAATGCTATTGAACAATCCGAAGAAAAAATAACATAAACATTAAAATGTAATAAAAATTGAATGTTTTACACGGTTTTACACGCCAATGCAACAGCAAAAATACAGTTGTACTAAAAATGTTAATTGAATTCCAAACAGCTTTTGCCTTCATAGAACACCTTGCCTTACCGGGTCTATTAATTAATTCAACGCTTTGTAAATTTTGACACTGGTTTATCTGTACACGAGAATGACTTATAGTATAACTCCGTACAATTTTTCTGTATAACGAACGATACGTCTTAAGCGCCTATGAGAACTGTTGAATCTCTACTTGCCGCTTTGAAGGGATGCATTTCCTTCAAAATACACTTATCGTTGATAATAATTTCCCATAGACATTTTCGCACAAACCATACATCAGACCAATTTAAAGCTTGGTAGGATTGTTGGACAAAAAAAAACTGTAGTGTACAAAAATACTTTATCTGTTTTTTTATTGTATTGCATAGTTAAAAACTTCATAAGTATGTATAACTTGAGTCTAACACCTTTAGTACTTTCAGACTTGTCAGACTTCTACTTCCTGTTTATGTTGGACATTTATTTATTTTATTTTAGATTGTAAAAGAGATAAACTCTTCCTCGTGTAATTTGAAGGAGGTGGAGATGGCCGTGGGAGACAGCAACTTAACTGTCCAGTTCTGGGACCAACGTTTAATAACGTTGGTTCCCAGAACTGGATTTACTATCAGATGCACGGCTCTCGAAATCTGTACTCATATGCCCCTGCAACTAGCAGGGACTATGAGCACGAATATAACAGTAAGTCTAATAAATAATAATTCTACTAAAGCCATATTGAAAGTTCAAAATTCAATTGGAAGAAGCAATGAGGCACCAATGGCATTCTGAAGCCAAAGTCTAAAAGATCGAAGGCAAAAACAGGTCAACACAAAACGGAACAAGCACGAACAAACAAGAGACACAAAAACATCAACGAACAACGCGAACTCAAGTTGTAAAACGAGAGTGAACTCAGGTGCTCCGGAAGAGTAAGCAGTTCCTGCCTGTTGCAACACACCCGTCGTGTTGTCGATGGCATAACACAGAATGTCAAATCCGGTATAGGAGAACAAAACAAAACCCTATGACAAACCAACATCGACATTTGTTTCGATTTACAGAACTGGGATTATCGATAAGAATGGGGTTCCCGTTACCAATAGAAGATTATAATTATGTCTGGTTGCTTTCATTTGTTTATCATTTTTGAATTTGTGTTTTCGGGTTATCAAATGTGAGCATATCGCACTGTTTAATACCACATAAAAGATCAATAATACACGATTCACATTGAATCTTATAAGCGTGTAGAAACAATCCGGGGGGTTACAATCACAAACCGGGTCTATTTTTCTTCCTAAATTGATCAAGAACAGAATTTTTTTTCTATTTCAGCCCTGTCACTGAAAGGATTACCTATTGGTCATTAACAAAGTTGTCTCATGAAACTATATATATTACTGAATCCATGACACCAAATTCATTTGATATTTTAAAATTCTTTTTTAATTTAAATGTGATACTAGAACAGAATTTTTTAAATTTTTTATTTACAGGTGGTTAATAGACCAGAAATAACCACAGTCAGCGGGTTAACAAAGTCCGTCTCATTCACTGAGTGAGTAAAATGTTGAATGTTTCGTTATAATTAAATATCTTCATTTCGTCATGAGACCAACATGACATTTCAATAAAGACATTCTTTAACAAGACAATGAACAATTTCACACCAATTAAGTATATACTTGTGCTGGTAGCCTAGGTATTTATGGTAGATGTAAAAATTGGAAAACATTTTTTATACTACCACACTCTGTCTGTCCGTACGCCCTCCCGTCTGTCCACATACCTCGTAAGCGCAACTCCTCCTAAACCCTTTGATGGGCTTCATATGGAGATGTGCGTATAGAATTTTCTTCAGATATCGTTCAAGGGAGATAATTGAGCTTAGATTTTTTAAAGCGGGACGTATTCGTCGTGTGATCTTGCTTACATTTTTCCTTGTTTTAATTATACATTGATTTTAATTCTGTATGGAGGTTTGATTTGACATGAGCGTAAAAATTGACATCATTACATTCAATTTTTAATATAGCTTATTTGAGTGTAATTATATATAAAAATATCAAGAGTATTCAACTACTAGTAAGTACAAAACAATAAGATAGCAAAAGGATATCTTATGAAAAGTTCGCACAACACTAAGAGACGTGATACCAAAATACAACTGCACAATAATGAAGTTTAAAGAAATGTTATTACTAATTTGATTTGTCTTTTTTCAGCGAACTAATAGAAATAAATAATATCCTATATGGCTGCTCCAGCTTGTTGCTGGGCAGGCTTTTTCCTGCGGGGTTTGGACAGATGCACGTGGAAGCCCAGGTAGAGGGGACCACTATCATAAGTATGTAAGTATCTTCAAATCTTACAAATCAAATAAATCGACGACGCAAAGTTCAATAGAAGGATTAGTTTTCGTCGAAATCTAAAGTTCCATATAGGTTGCTTGCATGATTTTTCGTTAAAGGCATTATAACAACAGTCTTAATAATTAGCACCAGTCCGATAGAGTGAGTGAGTGAGTGAGTTGGTGTTTTACGCCCGTGCAACGCTATATAGGTTATCTACAGGCGATGAACATGAAAAGGATGATAAAATGAACATGAAATGATGATGATAGATGAAATATGGAGATGGGGTGGGAAACAAAGGACCGGTAAATTTTGAAGAACCACAGGAAAAAGGGGAGAGGTGGGTAGGGGCGGAAAATTTAGCCTATGTGGTGCACTACTGGGCGGTCCACAAAGGGGTCTTTTACGTGCATGAAGCGTGGCACTCTCCACACACGTTGGCCCACTATGGTCGGCGGTCAGGGTTTCCGTATTATAGACCTGACAACCCCCGCGGACGAGGGCTACCCTATTCAGCCACCTAGGGTACACACTTGGTCGCTCTGTGGGCTGAGCACTGACCCGACGTCAGAATCCCAAGACCCTTAGTCGCCTCTTACGACAAGCTAGGCTCTGCTGCGGGCCTATTCGCCAACCGGGCCCCGCACGGGACCCAGTCCGATAGATCTTGGCCGGTAAAAATCTTTTCGGGTGTGTGAATTTTGGCAGATTTTGTCATAAGCTATATAAAATATTTATAAAATAAAGGATTAAGACCTGTAAATCCCAAACACTAATTTTTATTGACCGTAACACAACAGACTAAAACTATGCTCTACATAAAGATGTACTGATTATATGACCTCTAGTTGAAAAAAAGCCGATGTTCTTTTGTGTTATTTACTGATTGTATGTTTTGAATGTTTTACACTTGAATATAATTTAAGTAAATTGTTCAATATTTTAATTTCAGAATGGAAGACGAGGGACCCGCTGAAGAAATAGACGCTTAATTTGAAAAATAAAATTTATTTTATAATTGTTTATATGAGTTTTTTCGATTATCCAATATCATGTCTTCACTTTTTGAATAAGCATTTTGTTTTGTCCCATTCGTTAGTCTGTCTATCCTCATTTTTTGTGTGTCAGCTCAATTCATCTATAGGTAATAAATCGAAAATTAATGTAGATGAAGCACGCCTTAGGTGTTTTGGCATATTACTTTGGGACCTTGGTCGTCAAATTTGTAGTATTACGGTCTCTTGAACTCAGACATTTGCTGAAAATCCCCAAATGTCTTCCTAGTCAGGACAACTCCAGTGGCCATTCAACTAAACCTAATGTAGGTATGAACACCATCATATATAGTTGTGCCTGTATCAGCAAGCAAATTCGGTCCTCAAATTGAGAAAGCAGAGAAATATTGTTCGTTTAAAAGATAACACATACCCAGTTGCAAATGGGATAGAATAATGTCCAGTTTAGGATTCTTGAAACTGTTCATGCGACATTGCGGCAAGCTTTGGAACTCCTTTCTACTAAGAACCTTTCTTTTAAGGTCCATCAGTACTTTTCGTTCAAAAACACGTTATTTTAGACTTATTTATGTATAGGCAGGGAAGAAATGACATATGAAATTTCAAATATAAATAAATAATAGCAAGACCTAGATATTAAGACTGTTTACCTGATTTTCAAAAGTTCACCATGTACCAATTCATTATTTTAAATAAGTGTTCACCTCTCATTTCAGAGGTACGATAGGGATACTTTTTCTCTTCACGGTTTACGTTCTGCAGAGGAAGACATATCTTTATTTCTAAATCAAATCACATGAATCATTGATTAAATTAAATAAGAAATAATTATAAAGGTCCAGCTACGCATTATATTTGAATTTTATATGCCGCTTCTTCCCTCCATATAGTTAGAAATGGGTAGGAAATTATGCGATTTTTAACGAAAGGTACTGATGGGCCTTAAAATCCCAATTACGCGCCGAAGTCTAATTGACCGTTCGAATGTTGGAAATATTTGATTATACTAAAGGTCGAATCAAAATCCCTTGAAAGATTTTACGGTCATTTAAATCCTTAAAGCAGAATTTAAGAAGCACAAATCGGGCATTTCAGTGAAAAGTCTCAAAGAACAAAGGAAAAACTGACAAGTTCCCACGAAAACAAACAACCGAATATCTTTCAAACAAAGAATTTATTAAACAAGGCAATATCATTACTTGGTACCGCCTTCCTTTGTCATAGATATACGGACAGTGTTTGTGTGTGAGTCTTATCAAAACCGTTACATCGTAAAACAATTATTAAAGTGCAGGTTATTAGAATTGTTTCTACATGTGTTTCTTCAATAAAACTTATACCAAAATTAACTATAGTTGCACTAATCTTGTGATCTGTAAATTCATTGCACTGTAACGCCTGCGAACTTGGTTGAAAGCTGGCTTTTTTCATTGCGGTTGTTAAATTCCCCTGGTTAGTTCGGATTTTGTACACACTTTCTCACATCCCATTATTATACCCCCGCAAACAAAGTTTGAGGGTATATAGGAATCTGTGAATCTGTCTGTCTGTCTGTCTGTCCGTCCGTCCGTCCGTCCGTCTGTCCACATACCTCGTAAACGCAACTCCTCCTAAACCGCTTGATGAATTTTGATGACACTTTACATGAAGGATGTACACTTTATGGAGATGTGCATGAAAATTTTTGGTTGCTGTCGGATATCATTCAAGGGAGATTATTTGACTTTGACTTTTTTAAAAGCGGGGGGTATCCTCCGTGAGCTTGCTCACAGAATTTCTTGTTTTCTATTGATTAGATATTTTACAAATCCATTTGATTATATCCTGTCGACTGTATACAATATACTACATTGATAATTATTAATACCTGCTGGTAATGTAAATATTTGAATCACTCTGCTTCACAGGATAGAAAATATCAAACTGCACGTACACATCCGCGCGTAATTTATCATAACTGCAATTAACGTTTTCACTGTTATAAGGAAATGCTGTGAAAATAATCGATTTTAATTTTCTTAGGGCAATAACTGCTAGAAGCAATGATCTGACAACGTTTATTCAATACCAAATTTGTAGACCTTGATGTGGTTAACAATATGCAATTGACATTTTCTTAATATCTTATATAGTTTTAAGATATAGAGCATAATAGGCACAAAATTAACAAATCTAGAAAAAACGGCCATAATTCTTCATGGGTTTTTGAAGCGTTTTGAAAATTTCAGGGTATGTAGATCTTGAAATGCTGATCACTTTTGTTCTCATAAAAATATGCGGATCAAAAAAACAAAAAACAAAAAAGAAAGAACAAAAAGCATAAAACAAAAAAAAACTTACAAAGCCGAAAAAAATTACAAAGCCAAAAATAAAAGATTCCCTGGGGGCAGAAAAACGACATAAAGAAAAATCTGACCGCAAACCATAGTGGTGCACCGTGTTGTGGAAAATGCCATGTCCCTCGCACGTTAAAGAACCCTGCTGCAGATCTCGCTAACAGTAGGACTCGTAGGATCCCCTTCAGAAGGCTAAATTGCCCGCCATCACTCCCCTTTCACTGTGACAGTCAAAACTCTCAACCCCGATTGGCCTTGTGTCCGTTATTTCTCCACTTCATCATCATTTCATGTTCAATGTATCACCCTTTCATGTTCATCCCCCGGAAGAAGCCAATGAGGTACCAAAGGGGCATCCGATACTCAAATGTCCGAACCTTCGAAGACAAGACCAGAGAACGAAAACGACGAAAACAACACAAAGAAACAACATAAAATAAAAAACATAAACAACTGACATAGCCGAAATCGCGCTGCCTGGGAGTAAAGCAAAAACAATCCAAACTATTTATCCCTATGTTCTATTTTTAGCCATGGTGGCCATGTTTTTTTAAATAAAAAATCCCTACATCAGTTCTAAGCACCTAAGGCTAATAAAAAACTACTTTTGCTATAAGGAAATACGTCTTAAACGATCCCTAAAAAAATCCTTTCTTCGTTATCAGCCACTAATAGAAAAGTTCAAATTGAGTTAAAAGATATGGTGATTAATTGTTTTAATTAGTGTTTGACTGGTCTGCTGTACTGAGATGATCACTTCAATATCCCAATTGTGTCTCACAACTATGTTGTGTTCTTTTGTCATTACCGGATCATAAGATCGCAATGGAAGAGGAAGGTTTGGCGCCATAAAACCTGGTTTACCTCACCATTTCGTATGAAATGCCTGTACCAAGTCAGGACCATTGCGATCCAGCATTTCTCCGGTATGACTACTTTGTTTTTGTCTTTTTAACTGAATATTGAGATTGATTATTCAAGTTCGGTATTGTTATTACCTTTTTTTCATATGTTATGACCATTCATAGTAGCTTCGTAAATTTTTGAACATTTTAGAATTAAACTATATAATCTAAATTTCTTAGTCTTCTTGGACTATATAATATATGCCGGTACATCCACTCCAAAATATTTATTGCAATTTTGTAAATCAGATTATGTTTACTAATAGTCAAAAGAACTTTCATATTTTTAATTAAACAATCTTATTTGTACAATTGTCATATTTGTATTTATTTTTATTTTAGATTCTAAGTACAACGTTCAATTCGGTGGAGTCGACAAGGATGGCCAGTGTGGCGGATGCCATGCGAAACCCACCATTAAAAACAACGGTAGAGATGGCGACCATGCCTCTGTACAGTCGGGTGTCCGTAGTGGGGATAATAACCTCTGTAAGTTGTCAAAATGTTTCCTAACTCTTCATGTAAAAGCAGTCTAACCATGTTAAAACTGATTAATTAGTACAATGTAACCAAAATAGATACAAATAGAGCAAAGAGTATATAAATAAGTAGTTTCTTTTAAGACATAGAACCTAACACTTACAATTTTTGAAACAAATGCAGTGTCAAAATAGAGAACAAACTCATGAACTCGTTATAAATTGTAAACATGTTATCCTACCTCGATCGGGCATTTTCATCCTATTCTAACTGCACGTACCTTTGCTATCGTGGTAGCGTAGATATTGGTTTGTTGATTTAAAATTCTATTTTTATTTCCAAATATCATTTTTACATAATGATTATATATACATTTACCATGCATACGATTAAAATGCATTAATTCTGTTGGCTATTTTTACTGTGTTTCATTACTCGATGAAACACAGTAGAATATCACATAACCGTAACTGAGGTCACGACTTCACAATCTATATGTTAATGCGCAAATGAAAACAACTTCAAAAATGAATGCTATTGAACAATCCGAAGAAAAAATAACATAAACATTAAAATGTAATAAAAATTGAATGTTTTACACGGTTTTACACGCCAATGCAACAGCAAAAATACAGTTGTACTAAAAATGTTAATTGAATTCCAAACAGCTTTTGCCTTCATAGAACACCTTGTCTTACCGGGTCTATTAATTAATTCAACGCTTTGTAAATTTTGACACTGGTTTATCTGTACACGAGAATGACTTATAGTATAACTCCGTACAATTTTTCTGTATAACGAACGATACGTCTTAAGCGCCTATGAGAACTGTTGAATCTCTACTTGCCGCTTTGAAGGGATGCATTTCCTTCAAAATACACTTATCGTTGATAATAATTTCCCATAGACATTTTCGCACAAACCATACATCAGACCAATTTAAAGCTTGGTAGGATTGTTGGACAAAAAAAAACTGTAGTGTACAAAAATACTTTATCTGTTTATTTATTGTATTGCATAGTTAAAAACTTCATAAGTATGTATAACTTGAGTCTAACACCTTTAGTACTTTCAGACTTGTCAGACTTCTACTTCCTGTTTATGTTGGACATTTATTAGTCCCCTACCGGCGAAAGCCGAAGGGGACTATAGGTTTGCGCTCTGTCCGTCTGTCTGTCTGTCCGTCTGTCACGCCTCAGTTTTCCGCACTTTTTTTCTAAATGCTTATAGATAATGAACTGATTTTTGGTATGTGAGTTTACCTTGATGAGTTACAGATCAAGTTTGAGTTTCGTGCCGGTCCACAATTTTTTATGGGAGTTATGGCCCTTTGAACTTTGAAAATTCACTAAAATACCAGTTTTCCGCACTTTTTTTCTAAACGCTTATAGATAATGAACTGATTTTTGGTATGTGAGTTTACCTTGATGAGTTACAGATCAAGTTTGAGTTTCGTGCCGGTCCACAATTTTTTATGGGAGTTATGGCCCTTTGAACTTTGAAAATTCACTAAAATACCAGTTTTCCGCACTTTTTTTCTAAACGCTTATAGATAATGAACTGATTTTTGGTATGTGAGTTTACCCTGATGAGTTACAGATGAAGTTTGAGTTTTGTGCCAGTCCACAAATTTTTATGGGAGATATGGCTCTTTGAACTTTGAAAATCTATTGCATTTTTCTTTTCTAAACTTTTTTTATTGTTCCTTGTAGATAATAAACTGATCAAGTTTAGGTATTCATTTGTTTGACAAATTGTTACCAGTGACTGAAATATGAGGCCGGTAGGGGACTAAGTATTGTTTTGCAATACTCTCAGAATGCTTGTTTATTTTATTTTAGATTGTAAAAGAGATAAACTCTTCCTCGTGTAATTTGAAGGAGGTGGAGATGGCCGTGGGAGACAGCAACTTAACTGTCCAGTTCTGGGACCAACGTTTAATAACGTTGGTTCCCAGAACTGGATTTACTATCAGATGCACGGCTCTCGAAATCCGTACTCATATGCCCCTGCAACTAGCAGGGACTATGAGCACGAATATAACAGTAAGTCTAATAAATAATAATTCTACTAAAGCCATATTGAAAGTTCAAAATTCAATTGGAAGAAGCAATGAGGCACCAATGGCATTCTGAAGCCAAAGTCTAAAAGATCGAAGGCAAAAACAGGTCAACACAAAACGGAACAAGCACGAACAAACAAGAGACACAAAAACATCAACGAACAACGCGAACTCAAGTTGTAAAACGAGAGTGAACTCAGGTGCTCCGGAAGAGTAAGCAGTTCCTGCCTGTTGCAACACACCCGTCGCGTTGTCGATGGCATAACACAGAATGTCAAATCCGGTATAGGAGAACAAAACAAAACCCTATGACAAACCAACATCGACATTTGTTTCGATTTACAGAACTGGGATTATCGATAAGAATGGGGTTCCCGTTACCAATAGAAGATTATAATTATGTGTGGTTGCTTTCATTTGTTTATCATTTTTGAATTTGTGTTTTCGGGTTATCAAATGTGAGCATATCGCACTGTTTAATACCACATAAAAGATCAATAATACACGATTCACATTGAATCTTATAAGCGTGTAGAAACAATCCGGGGGGTTACAATCACAAACCGGGTCTATTTTTCTTCCTAAATTGATCAAGAACAGAATTTTTTTCTATTTCAGCCATGTCACTGAAAGGATTACCTATTGGTCATTAACAAAGTTGTCTCATGAAACTATATATATTACTGAATCCATGACACCAAATTCATTTGATATTTTAAAATTCTTTTTTAATTTAAATGTGATACTAGAACAGAATTTTTTAAATTTTTTATTTACAGGTGGTTAATAGACCAGAAATAACCACAGTCAGCGGGTTAACAAAGTCCGTCTCATTCACTGAGTGAGTAAAATGTTGAATGTTTCGTTATAATTAAATATCTTCATTTCGTCATGAGACCAACATGACATTTCAATAAAGACATTCTTTAACAAGACAATGAACAATTTCACACCAATTAATTATATACTTGTGCTGGTAGCCTAGGTATTTATGGTAGATGTAAAAATTGGAAAACATTTTTTTATACTACCACACTCTGTCTGTCCGTACGCCCTCCCGTCTGTCCACATACCTCGTAAGCGCAACTCCTCCTAAACCCTTTGATGGGCTTCATATGGAGATGTGCGTATAGAATTTTCTTCAGATATCGTTCAAGGGAGATAATTGAGCTTAGATTTTTTAAAGCGGGACGTATTCGTCGTGTGATCTTGCTTACATTTTTCCTTGTTTTAATTATACATTGATTTTAATTCTGTATGGAGGTTTGATTTGACATGAGCGTAAAAATTGACATCACTACATTCAATTTTTAATATAGCTTATTTGAGTGTAATTATATATAAAAATATCAAGAGTATTCAACTACTAGTAAGTACAAAACAATAAGATAGCAAAAGGATATCTTATGAAAAGTTCGCACAACACTAAGAGACGTGATACCAAAATACAACTGCACAATAATGAAGTTTAAAGAAATGTTATTACTAATTTGATTTGTCTTTTTTCAGCGAACTAATAGAAATAAATAATATCCTATATGGCTGCTCCAGCTTGTTGCTGGGCAGGCTTTTTCCTGCGGGGTTTGGACAGATGCACGTGGGAGCCCAGGTAGAGGGGACCACTATCATAAGTATGTAAGTATCTTCAAATCTTACAAATCAAATAAATCGACGACGCAAAGTTCAATAGAAGGATTAGTTTTCGTCGAAATCTAAAGTTCCATATAGGTTGCTTGCATGATTTTTCGTTAAAGGCATTATAACAACAGTCTTAATAATTAGCACCAGTCCGATAGATCTTGGCCGGTAAAAATCTTTTCGGTTGTGTGAATTTTGGCAGATTTTGTCATAAGCTATATAAAATATTTATAAAATAAAGGATTAAGACCTGTAAATCCCAAACACTAATTTTCATTGACCGTAACACAACAGACTAAAACTATGCTCTACATAAAGATGTACTGATTATATGACCTCTAGTTGAAAAAAAGCCGATGTTCTTTTGTGTTATTTACTGATTGTATGTTTTGAATGTTTTACACTTGAATATAATTTAAGTAAATTGTTCAATATTTTAATTTCAGAATGGAAGACGAGGGACCCGCTGAAGAAATAGACGCTTAATTTGAAAAATAAAATTTATTTTATAATTGTTTATATGAGTTTTTTCGATTATCCAATATCATGTCTTCACTTTTTGAATAAGCATTTTGTTTTGTCCCATTCGTTAGTCTGTCTATCCTCATTTTTTGTGTGTCAGCTCAATTCATCTATAGGTAATAAATCAAAAATTAATGTAGATGAAGCACGCCTTAGGTGTTTTGGCATATTACTTTGGGACCTTGGTCGTCAAATTTGTAGTATTACGGTCTCTTGAACTCAGACATTTGCTGAAAATCCCCAAATGTCTTCCTAGTCAGGACAACTCCAGTGGCCATTCAACTAAACCTATGTAGGTATGAACACCATCATATATAGTTGTGCCTGTATCACCAAGCAAATTCGGTCCTCAAATTGAGAAAGCAGAGAAATATTGTTCGTTTAAAAGATAACACATACCCAGTTGCAAATGGGATAGAATAATGTCCAGTTTAGGATTCTTGAAACTGTTCATGCGACATTGCGGCAAGCTTTGGAACTTGGAAATTTTAAAAATGGGTAGGAAATTATGCGATTTTTAACGAAAGGTACTGATGGGCCTTAAAATCCCAATTACGCGCCGAAGTCTAATTGACCGTTCGAATGTTGGAAATATTTGATTATACTAAAGGTCGAATCAAAATCCCTTGAAAGATTTTACGGTCATTTAAATCCTTAAAGCAGAATTTAAGAAGCACAAATCGGGCATTTCAGTGAAAAGTCTCAAAGAACAAAGGAAAAACTGACAAGTTCCCACGAAAACAAACAACCGAATATCTTTCAAACAAAGAATTTATTAAACAAGGCAATATCATTACTTGGTACCGCCTTCCTTTGTCATAGATATACGGACAGTGTTTGTGTGTGAGTCTTATCAAAACCGTTACATCGTAAAACAATTATTAAAGTGCAGGTTATTAGAATTGTTTCTACATGTGTTTCTTCAATAAAACTTATACCAAAATTAACTATAGTTGCACTAATCTTGTGATCTGTAAATTCATTGCACTGTAACGCCTGCGAACTTGGTTGAAAGCTGGCTTTTTTCATTGCGGTTGTTAAATTCCCCTGGTTAGTTCGGATTTTGTACACACTTTCTCACATCCCATTATTATACCTCCGCAAACAAAGTTTGAGGGTATATAGGAATCTGTGAATCTGTCTGTCTGTCTGTCCGTCCGTCCGTCCGTCCGTCCGTCTGTCCACATACCTCGTAAACGCAACTCCTCCTAAACCGCTTGATGAATTTTGATGACACTTTACATGAAGGATGTACACTTTATGGAGATGTGCATGAAAATTTTTGGTTGCTGTCGGATATCATTCAAGGGAGATTATTGGACTTTGACTTTTTTAAAAGCGGGGGGTATCCTCCGTGAGCTTGCTCACAGAATTTCTTGTTTTCTATTGATTAGATATTTTACAAATCCCTTTGATTATATCCTGTCGACTGTATACAATATACTACATTGATAATTATTAATACCTGCTGGTAATGTAAATATTTGAATCACTCTGCTTCACAGGATAGAAAATATCAAACTGCACGTACACATCCGCGCGTAATTTATCATAACTGCAATTAACGTTTTCACTGTTATAAGGAAATGCTGTGAAAATAATCGATTTTAATTTTCTTAGGGCAATAACTGCTAGAAGCAATGATCTGACAACGTTTATTCAATACCAAATTTGTAGACCTTGATGTGGTTAACAATATGCAATTGACATTTTCTTAATATCTTATATAGTTTTAAGATATAGAGCATAATAGGCACAAAATTAACAAATCTAGAAAAAACGGCCATAATTCCTACATGGGTTTTTGAATCGTTTTGAAAATTTCAGGGTATGTAGATCTTGAAATGCTGATCACTTTTGTTCTCATAAAAATATGCGGATCAAAAAAACAAAAACAAAAAAAAGAAAGAACAAAAAGCATAAAACAAAAAAAAACTTACAAAGCCGAAAAAAATTACAAAGCCAAAAATAAAAGATTCCCTGGGGGCAGAAAAACGACATAAAGAAAAATCTGACCGCAAACCATAGTGGTGCACCGTGTTGTGGAAAATGCCATGTCCCTCGCACGTTAAAGAACCCTGCTGCAGATCTCGCTAACAGTAGGACTCGTAGGATCCCCTTCAGAAGGCTAAATTGCCCGCCATCACTCCCCTTTCACTGTGACAGTCAAAACTCTCAACCCCGATTGGCCTTGTGTCCGTTATTTCTCCACTTCATCATCATTTTATGTTCAATGTATCACCCTTTCATGTTCATCCCCCGGAAGAAGCCAATGAGGTACCAAAGGGGCATCCGATACTCAAATGTCCGAACCTTCGAAGACAAGACCAGAGAACGAAAACGACGAAAACAACACAAAGAAACAACATAAAATAAAAAACATAAACAACTGACATAGCCGAAATCGCGCTGCCTGGGAGTAAAGCAAAAACAATCCAAACTATTTACCCCTATGTTCTATTTTTAGCCATGGTGGCCATGTTTTTTTAAATAAAAAATCCCTACATCAGTTCTAAGCACCTAAGGCTAATAAAAAACTACCAAGCTAGTTTGCAATTGGACTTCTGGTGTCAAAGGCGTTAACGTTTGAAAACGTTTACAGGACGACGGATGACAGACAGACGGACGATGGACAACAGACGGACGCCAGGTGATGGAAATAGCTCACCTGGTAAGGTTAGAAAAAAAATACACAAAAATCCTAAGCAATTTCAAAATCTATATATACGGATAATTTCAGGCGTAATTTACTATGACTGCAGTTGTCTCCCCTATCCGTTGTCCAATAATAGAGTTCCTTTTAAAAACATCATATTGCATTCCCATATGTTTCCAGTGTCTTATTTTTTGTACTGTCGTTTGTTTATGTGTTAAATAGTTAATCCTATACACACAGAATGACAAATAAAATAATAAAATAAAATTGGGAATAAAAGGTGTTATTCGCCCTACGCATGTCATCATAAAAAGTGACCGGTACTGTCCATTAAAATATTTTTGAAAATCATTCGAAATTGCTGGAAAATAAACCCTTTATATTTGTTGATTTTAGAATTTTTAACCAAAGTTTCAAGGGGAATAACTCCTACATTATTGAATATATCAATATGAAAAATACTTGGGCACAAAACCAAGAGTTACTCTACCTGTTTCAAAAGGATTGAATTTGGTACCTTCTATGGCTTAGGAGGAGATAGAGCAACAAACTTTACAGTGAAAAGGGAGATAATTCTTATATGCAAAAGGGTACAGTACCCAAGTGTTTTTTCTGAGACGACAAACCTTGACCGATAAAGTGTACCAACTTTCATCGCGACATGTCGCGTACTTCTACAAGTTGATTTTTGGCGGAAGAAAAAAAAAATAATAATAATCAGAAGAAATACAATAAGGTCTTCCCTTGGAAAGGGAAAGACCTTAAAAAAGAGGGCAGATGAGACTTTTTCAGGGATTTTAGGGTAGATATGGTCTAAATATGGTCAAATAAGGTGTATTTACCCAAAAATAACATTTTTTGGTCAAAAATGGCAAATTTCCAAAATTTCAAAAAAGGGGGGGCAAAAGTCAACTTTTTTATTTTTGACATCTGGTGACTTTTAATGACTGAAATAGGTTGGAATAGTGAATGTAAGATGATTTGACCTTCAAAAAACCTTCAAGGTCATACCATGGTTAAATACAGTGATACGGTCTAAAAATCACAGAAATCCATGTCGCGACAACATTTTTTCACTTTTTTCCATTTTTTTTTCTGTGTTGGGTAGAGGGAAAATAAACACACCATTTAAAGTAAAATGGGTACTGAAAAATGTTTCTCCTTCTTGGACTTATTTCGCAATCAAAAAATGTTATTTTTTTACAAATCACCAAATGATGACCTTGACCTTTGACTTTGACCTTATTTTGGTTCTTAGGGGTCACTGATCCTGTATACCAAGTTTCATTGAAATATCTTAAGAGTTGTTGATTTTAGAATTTTTAACCAAAGTTTCAAGGGGAATAACTCCTACATTATTGAATATATCAATATGAAAAATACTTGGGCACAAAACCAAGAGTTACTCTACCTGTTTCAAAAGGATTGAATTTGGTACCTTCTATGGCTTAGGAGGAGATAGAGCAACAAACTTTACAGTGAAAAGGGAGATAATTCTTATATGCAAAAGGGTACAGAACCCAAGTGTTTTTTCTGAGACGACAAACCTTGATCGATAAAGTGTACCAACTTTCATCGCGACATGTCGCATACTTCTACAAGTTGATTTTTGGCGGAAGAAAAAAAAAATAATAATCAGAAGAAATACAATAAGGTCTTCCCTTGGAAAAGGAAAGCACTTAATAATAATAATCATAAGAAATACAATAAGGTCTTCCCTTTGAGGGAAAGACCTTAATAATAGGCATAACGAAATCAATAAGGTCTTCCCTTTGGAAAGGGAAAGACCTTAATAAAGAGGACAGATGGGACTGTTTCTGGATTTTTAGGGTTTGTATCGTCTAATTATGGTTAAATAAGGTATATTTACCCAAAAATACAATTTTTTGGTGAAAAATGGCAAATGTCCAAATTTTCAAAAAAGGGGGGATGAAATGTCAACTTTGTTGTTTTTGACATTTGAGAACTTTTAATCATTAAAACTGGTTGGAATAGTGAAAGTAAGTTGATTTGACCTTGAAAAATCATTCAAGGTCATACAGTGGCTTAGAACAGTGATACGGTCTAATTTTCACAAAAATCCATGTTGCGACACCCTTTTTTCATATTTTTTCCCCAAATAAATTGTGTTCAACTGAGAAGACATCAACAGATTATATAATGTAAAAAAAGTTCTGAAAAAATTGCATTTTATTTGAGTTATTTCGCAATGAAAAAAAAAGACTCATTTTTTGGAAAATCTACCAATGATGACCTTGACCTCATTTTGTAGATCTTACTGAGAGAAACATTTTTTATATTTATCGTGTGCTTCTAAATGTTATGGTTTTTTAGTTATAGCAAAAACAAAATTCCAATGGCGGCCATTTTGAAAATGATAGATCAAAAATATTTTTTGACTCCAATTATGAAATCAGGACTCCTAAATCTATTTGGAAACCAAATTTCACAAAAATCGGACAACTTTGACGTTTTTGACAAACTTTGCGCCATACGCGCGCAACCAGGAAGTAAAAATTTCAAAATTTTTTTTCGTGATGATTCGTCGCCAGGAGTCTTAAAACAGTATCCACAGTTAAAGTTTTTGATATCTGTTACTATCTAGGAGGAGATCTGATAACAAGGGTAAACAGCGTTTTGCGCTATTGCGCCGAAACTACAAATAGTTAAGCGTCATGCCCTTAGTCATTTCTATTCCTGGCAGTGCTGAATAAGTGTGCCAAATTTGGTTCAGATCGGTCAAGAAACTTTTTGCTCACGGACGGCAGAAAAAAAAAAGAATAATAATAATATAATAGGCATAACGAAATCAATAAGGTCTTCCCTTTGGAAAGGGAAAGACCTTAATAATAATAAGAAACGGTGCAAAAACAATAAGTCTCCCAAACTTTGTTTTGGGCGACTTAATAATAATAAGAAACCGAGCAAAAACAATATGTCTCCACAAACCTCGTTTGGGAGCCATAACTAGTGCTGATTGTGTTGGGATGCCAACACAGAAGTCGCCCAAAATCGCCTTGGATAGTATTCCATTCAAATCAGTGCATCAAAACAAGTCTAGAAATCAAATTTCGTTGAAATCAGACAAAGTTGACGTTTTTGGGGGGCGGGTGTGGTAAAACGGCCGCCATTTCAAAATGGCGGCGTTCGCGTCCAATTTTTTTCGCCATGTTGCTCAAGATGGATTACTTTACCAGTGTACCAATTTTCATTAAAATCCATCCACCCATCTCCGAGATCTGAGAGGGGCCCAAAAATCTTAAGCGGCGGCCATTTTGAAAATTTTGAAAACGTCTTGCACACCTCTGAGTGACCCTCCACCAATCTAAGCATGTTTCATCTTGATTGGTCAAAGCGTTTACTCAAAATGTTGAAGATTCGACAAACTTTAGTTTTGGGCTATTTTTAGCAATCCGGAAACCGGAAGTCGGATTGAAATTCCGATTGCATCATTGAACTCAGCATACCTGATTTACCCAGATGACTCATTTTCAAGAAGATTCGACAAACTTTAGTTTTGGGCTATTTTTAGAAATCAAAATGGCCGCTATTTGAAAACCGGAAGTCGGATCCAAATTCCGATTGCAAATTTGAATTCAGCATACCTGATTTACCCAGATGACCAAAGTTCGTGAAGAAACGACAAACTTTAATTTTTGGTTATTTTAGAAATTTCTAGAAAATTCACATTTTGGCATTTTACGAAAAAACCGTAGATATCGCTTCCGAATTTTTTTCGTATTTTTGTTGTACCCATCATGCTCTACAATCATACTAAGTTTCAAAGTCCTGGCCACCTAGGTTCTAGAGATATAAGATTGTCCGAAATCTGGTACATTCCCCGTTGCCATGGAAACGGTAGCCATTTTGAAAATTTCCCACGCATTTGGCACAATTTCTCATAAGGGTCTATACTTGGGGAACATTTCATAATGTTTCGATAAACAGTTTACGAGAAAACTTCCGGACAAAAATTTAGGGCGGAAGAAAGAATAATAATAATAACTAGAATTGCCATTGCGAGCAATAGCAGATGTCGCCCCTGGCCATCTTGGAAAAGCGGCCTTTTTTCAATTTTTTGTCATGAGAATTCCGAAATCAATGATTCCATGTTGTTCCTCACATAAAAATATCTCTAGAAGTTAATTTTCATTGAATTCGGACAATGTTGTATATTTTAATGTAACTCGGCAGCCATCTTAAAAATGGCCGCCATTTTGAAATTTTTAGTAATATGAATTCCAAGATGTCATGCTGATGGTGCTTTGTGTAAAGTTTGAATGGAATCCATCAATGCATAGCGGAGAAATGGAGGTGACAAAAAACCTCCATTTCCTCATAGACTTCTATGCAAACGTAACGGGCGTGGCCATCTTGTTTTTTCGTTCCGCCCAAAAATCATCTCAAACCTGTATCTCATTATGGTCTTCCATCATACCAAGTTTGGTCCCTCTGTGCTTCTAGGTTTCCGATAAATTAAGGAAAATGCCCAAAATCACTCATGCATGACTTTCTGGTTTCCATGGAGACGGTTCCACATATCACCATTTTTTAAGTCAGTTACACAACTTCAGATAGTGGTTCTACTTTATGCCATATGATGTTCTAATCCATCAACCATCTCTTGAGTTATAAGCCGGACAAAAAGTGAGGAAGAAAAATAATAATAATTAAAATGCCATTTGTTCAGAGAACAAATGAGAGGTCTTTCCCGTAAAGGTGACCTATGACCTTTGACCTTTGTCTTAAAGTTTAGCTCTTTAATTATTGATAATCAAAATATATAAATTTACTATATTATATGTTACCGTTTAAATGTTATATACAAGTAAATAATGCATAGGATGAGGTTTTTGGCCGCCATTTTGAAACCAGTCAACCGTTACATGTATTTCTTGGGCTTAAATGATAGGTCTTGTGAAGACGGTAATTTTTTATACATATGTCTATTATACAATCTTTTACGGTTTTCAAGTTATTGGCAAAAAACCTATTTCGCGAAAACCTGTTTCGGCCGCCATTTCGTAACCGCTCAACCGAATCATGCACTTCTTGGACTCAAATTTTAGGTCTTCTCAAGACGATCATTTTTTGTTCATATATTGTCTATAATATCTCTAACGGTTTTCGAGTTATAAGTAAAAAACCATTTGACGACCGCCATTTTGGCAATGGTAAACGCAAAAAAATTTTTGACCACAGATTCGTTATGAGGACCCTCAAATCTACCTGGAAACCAAATTTCATCAAAATCGGACAACTTTTACATTTTGCGCCAAGTTTGCGCCATACGCGCGCAACCAGGAAGTAAATTACAGCATTCTTTTTGCATGATAAATCATTACCAGGATGTAAGCTACCATTTTCACTAAACAGAATCTTTATAACTATTACCGTTTCTGAGCTCACCTGATAACAAGGGTAAACAGCGTTTTGCGCTATTGCGCCGAAACTAAAAAGAGTTGGCGCTCACAGGCATACTGATTTCTATTCCTGGCAGTGTTGAATAAGTGTGCCAAATTTGGTTAAGATCGGTCAAGAAACTTTTTGCTCACGAGCGGCAGAAAAAAAAAAGAATAATAATAATAATAGGCCTAACGAATACAATAAGGTCTTTCCTACGGAAGGGAAAGACCTTAATTATACGTCAGTTGCTCATAGAAAAAAAATAAGTAGGGGTTTTTTCACATTTTAGAGGACTATTTCCGCCATTTTCACTGAGTCTTAAAGGATGTTTTGTCATTTACATGTTTGTATGTCTGTCTGTCCGTCTGTCCGTATTTTTTGTTTTTTGTATGTTTTTTTATACTTTCGTTTTGTTTGTTTTTCAAATAACTTTTCATGTTTGTTTTTGTTTCTTTTACATGACAAAACAATTTTTCAGGGGGGGGGGGGCTATTTCATACATGTAAGTTATCGCGCATACATGTAAGTACAAAAATTGGGGGGGGGGCTTCAGTTTTTAGTTTATTTTCTTTGTTACTATATATAGCGACACTTTGTTATTTGTAGGTTTCTATGGTGTCGCGCGCGCTCTACGTCATATTTGAATAAAACTACGACTCTGTTTTTTAAAATCTCAGTCGAGGATTGAACGTTGACCAGTACACTTCAATTTTATTTCATTCATATAAGTGTTACTATATGGAATACATTGTCGTCGCGCCTGAGTAACTTCATAATTGAAAGCACCTGTTTATAGGAAACTATGACAATTGTTGTCAGCGAAGTGACCGACATTTAAAACAGTAAAAATCGTCTTGAAATTGGATTATTCTTGTGAATTAAAGTGGATTTAAGTGATTTCATTCAATTTTAAAATCAGGAAACACGTTTCTATAGGAAAATCGCAAGAAATAAGTCAGGATTTTTTGCATTTTACGGGTATGCAGAACATTTAAATTTTAAAAAAGTCAGAAACGGGAGGGAATTTTTTTAAAAGGGGACCTTTGGTCCAAACATTTGGCTAGGATTTGGGCCACTTTTGACAACATTTTGGCACTTCCGGTTGATTTGGCAAAAGTACAAAAAGGGGTCAATATACGTTTTTTGACATTTCTAAATTCTAAAAAAGAACATTTTTTTCGAAAAAAAAAGAGAGCCCCGCCCAATTCTTTGATAGAGGCCAGTCGGGCACATGTCTACGGAGAGCGGGCACCAAAAGATTTGGCCCGGAAAACTTTAATTTTGGCGAAAATAGCGACTTTTTAGTGAAAACTGCAAAGGGGCGTAACTTCAAAATGGGACCAGATACGGACATGATGGTTAGCTACAAAGCGAGAACTCAGCAACCTAAGCAACTGTACAAAATTTTAGGTCGATCGGTTGAACGATGTAGGAGTTTATCTGATAACAAGATTTCATAAAAAAAAAAGCCCGCGGGGGCATAACTCAAAAACTGGGCTAGGTACGAGCTTCCAGGGTGAGCTGTGCTTGTGTTTGAAGTAGTTCTAGCAGTCCTCCAAATTTCAGCCAAATCCGTTCAGAAATGGCGAAACCATTAATTTTTTTAAGTCTAAGTGTTGTTAATGAAGAATTGGAATAAGAATATTAAAGTGCCATTTGTTCAGAGAACAAATGAGAGGTCTTTCCCGTTAAGATGACCTATGACCTTTCACCTTTGTCTTAAAGTCAAGCTCTTTAATTACTGATAATAAATATATATATATCTACTATATGATCTGTAACCGTTTAAATGTTATATACAAGTAAATAATACATAAGATGATGTTTTTGGCCGCCATTTTGAAACCACTCAACCGTAACATGTATTTCTTGGGCTTAAATGATAGGTCTTGTCAAGACGGTCATTTTTTATACACATGTCTATTATACTATCTGTTACGGTAAGTTATTGGCAAAAAACGAATTTCGCGAAAACCTGTTTCGGCCGCCATTTCAAAACCGCTCAACCGAATCATGCACTGTTTGGACTCGAATTGTAGGTCTTCTCAGGCTCATCATTTTTTGTTCATATATTGTCTATACTATCTCTAACGGTTTTCGAGTTATAAGTCAAAAACTGTTTGACGACCGTCATTTTGGCAATGGTAAACGCAAAAAAAATTTTGACCACAGATTTGTAATCAAGACCCTCAAATCTACCTGGAAACCAAATTTCATTAAAATCGGACAACTTTGACATTTTGCGCCAACTTTGCGCCATACGCGCGCAACCAGAAAGTAAATTACAGCATTATTTTTGCATGATAAATCATCACCAGGATGTAAGCTACCATTTTCACTAAACAGAATCTTGATAACTATAACCGTTTCTGAGCTCACCTGATAACAAGGGTAAATAGCGTTTTGCGCTATTGCGCCGAAACTACAAATAGTTTAGCGTCAGGCCCTTAGTCATTTCTATTCCTGGCAGTGCTGAATAAGTGTGCCAAATTTGGTTAAGATCGGTTAAGAAACTTTTTGCTCACGGACGGCAGAAAAAAAAAGAATAATAATAATCATAACGAAATCAATAAGGTCTTTCCTACGGAAGGGAAAGACCTTAATAACTAGTGCTGATTGTGTTGGGATGCCAACACAGAAGTCGCCCAAAATCGCCTTGGATAGTATTCCATTCAAACCAGTGTATCAAAACAAGTCTAGAAATCAAATTTCGTTAAAATCAGACAAAGTTGACGTTTTTGGGGGGCGGGTGTGGTAAAACGGCCGCCATTTTAAAATGGCGGCGTTCGCGTCAAATTTTTTTTCGCCATGTCGCTCAGGATGGATTACTTTACCAGTGTACCAATTTTCATGAAAATCCATCCACCCATCCCCGAGATCTGAGAGGGGCCCAAAAATCTAAAACGGCGGCCATTTTGAAAATGGCCGCCATCTTGAAAATTTTGAAAACTTCTTGCACACCTCTGAGTGACCCTCCACCCACCTCAGCATGTTTCAACTTAATTGGTCAAAGCGTTTTCTCAAAATGTTGAAGACAAGTTCATGATTAAGTAAGGAAAAGAATAACTAGCTATAATTTGTGTTGGGATGCCAACACACAAGTCGCCCAAAATCGCCTTGGATACTATTTCTTCTCATTCAGTACAATAAAATATGTATAGAAATCAAATTTCATTGAAATCGGACAAAGTTCACATTTTAAGGGGGGGCGGGTGTAGTAAAATGGCCGCCATTTTGAAACCGGTAGTCGGATTTCAAATCCGGTCGCAGATTTGAACTCAGAATACACGCTTTACCCAGATGACAAATTTTCAAGACGATCCGATGAAAAAAAATTTTCCGCCCACTTTTTCCGATGGCCGCCATTTTGAAACGGCGGCCATCTTGAAAATTTCAAAACTTGATTGCACACCTTTGAGTGACCCACTATCAAATCCAACAAGTGTTATTCAATTTTCTTAAACCGTTTTCTTGTATTAGGGAGGACAGCTTCATGATTAAGAATCAGAAGAATAATAATAATAATAATAAGAAACGGTGCAAAAACAATAAGTCTCCCAAACTTTGTTTTGGGCGACTTAATAATAATAACTAGAATTGCCATTGCCAGCAATAGCAGATGTCGACCGTTGCCTTATCTTTTACGACATATTTGACACTGTCGGCAGCCATTTTAATGATTTTTTTAATATTTGACTCCATATTCCCACTCGCCTTCCTTCGAACACCTAAAATATCAAGTTTCGTTAAAATCTGAGAATTTTCAATAATTACGGAAGTGGCGGCCATTTTGAAAATTTTTGGAATTTTTGAACTCGCCATCATTTGAAACTCCTCAATATAAAGTTTCATTAAAATCTGTGAATGTTCACTTTTTACGGGAAATGGCGGCCATTTTGAATTTTTTGAAATTTTTGAATCGGTCATCCTTCAAAACTTTTAAAAATAAAATTTCGTTAAAATTTTGAAATAAAAATGTTTTGGAAGTGGCGGCGCTTTTGAATTTTTTGAACTTTTTGAACTCGCCATCCTTTGAAACACCTAAATATAAATTTTCGTGGAAATCGGATAAGTTTTCATTTTTACAGGAAGTGGCGGCCATTTTGAATTTTTTGACATTTCTTACTCCGCGTATGAACTCGCCATCCTTCATATACCTTAAATATAAAGTTTCGTTAAAATCGGAGAATGTTCAATTTTTACGGGAAATGGCGGCCATTTTGAATTTTTTGAAATTTTTTAATCGGTCATCCTTCAAAACTCTTAAAAATAAAATTTTGTTAAAATTTTGAAAAAAATAAATTTTGGAAGTGGCGGCCATTTTGAATTTTTTGAACTTTTTGAACTCGCCATCCTTTGAAACACCTAAATATAAATTTTGGTGGAAATCGGAAAATTTTTCATTTTTACAGGAAGTGGCGGCCATTTTGAATTGTTCGACATTTCTTACTCCGCGTATGAACTCGCCATCCTTCATATACCTTAAATATAAAGTTTCGTTAAAATCGGAGAATGTTCAATTTTTACGGGAAATGGCGGCCATTTTGAATTTTTCGACATTTTTTTCGTCACGCCTCAACTCGCCATCCTATAATATTGCGTAAAATAAATTTTTGTTTCAATCAGAAAACGCGACTTTTTTTACGTAAAATGGCGGCCATCTTTGAAATGGCAGCCATCTTGGTTGCGAAAATTTCTACCGCAACAGATATCATGATCACGTATCATCATACCAAGTTTGGATCCGCAATATAAAACGGTTCTTTAGTTATGACGGGGACAAAAATTGGCGACAATAAGAATAAGAATAAGAATAAGAATAATGAAAAAAAATAAACGCGACAATAACAATATGTCTACCGAATAACTGCGTTTCGGTCGACATAATAATAATAATAAGAAACGGTGCAAAAACAATAAGTCTCCCAAACTTTGTCTTGGGCGACTTAATAATAATAAGAAGAAAAAGAAACAGTAGAATAACAATATGTCGCCCGACTTCGTCTAGGGGCGACATAATTAAATTACAATCGTTCAGAGAACGATCGCGAGGTCTTTCCCTATTTGTGTCCTCCAAGAGAAATAGATTCCTAACTGAATGATACCATTTTGGATATATCAACCTGGTAGGTACTCCAGATTAGAAATATTTGGTTGCTATGGACTTTAAGGTCCGATGCTATGAACAAAACATCAATTCCGGTCATAAAATATTGAAATTTAAACTCAGCAGGTAGTCAGGTGTCATAAAAAATATGGTTGCTATGGACTTTTAGGTCGGTTGCTATGAACAAAACATCACTTCCGGTCATAAAATATTGAAATTTAAACTCAGCAGGTAGTCAGGAGTCAAAAAATATATGGTTGCTTTGGACTTTTAGGTCGGTTGCTATGAACAAAACATCACTTCCGGTCATAAAATATTGAAATTTAATCTCAGCAGGTAGTCAGGAGTCGTAAAATATATGGTTGCTATAAACTTTTAAGTTGGTTGCTATGAACAAAACACCACTTCCGGTCATATAATATTGAGATTTAAACTCAGCAGGTAGTCAGGAGTCAAAAAATATATGGTTGCTATGGACTTTTAGGTCGGTTGCTATGAACAAAACATCATTTCCGGTCATAAAATATTGATATTTAAACTCAGCGGTAGTCAGGAGTCATAAACTATATGGTTGCTATGGACTTTTAGGTCGGTTGCTATGGACAAAAGGTCACTTTCGGTCACAAAAGATAAAATTTAAACTCAGCAAGTAGGAACAACAATTATGAATAATATCTTTTTAATATACATTGTATCAACCAAACTTTTATTTGTATAGGAAAAAGATTTTTCTTTGAGGTTAAGACTTAAAAAATTCTTAATTGCGTTGTAGCAGTTTTTTCCTGTGTACAGTTATTACAGTACTTAGTTGGGCATTGTAGTAAAATGGTAATAATCACAAATTTTAACCATTATAAGCATTTAATACAAACATGATATTCTGTCACTTACTCATGTAAGTTTTAAAAGCACTACATGCATGATATGTAGCTGTTGAATTTTGTGGATAGAGAAAAGTTCATTTCATTCAGAGCTTATAAATCATCTGTTCATGGTTCTTGTATAATTTCAAGTATTGTATTTGTATTTGTACAGATTCAAATGATTATATAATTCATAAAATATTATGAAATTCTTAGTTTTTGTTATGCATTAAAAAAGACATATGATACAGTTGTTGCATGAAACAGGGATTGCTTTCCTGGTGGTTACAACATAATCAACTTTGTATACAACATGTACATCATGTCAAAGGTATTTGTTTTCTTGCATTAGTATCACTAAAGTGATTTTTTACTGCACTTTCTGATAAAAACAACTCTTATCTAAAATTTTATACAAAGTTGATGATATATTATCATTCAAAAACCATTACAAAAGTCATAAAAACTTACAACTCAGTTAAACCAGCAAATTTTGAAACATTTATTAAAAACGTATGAAAAACGTATGTTTTACGCATGAAAATAGATACATGCGTTTTTCATATGGATATTAATACATGCCTTTTTTAACGCATGAAAAACACATGTTGATAGTCAGGCGTTTTACGCATGTTTGACAAAACTCACAAAAAACGCATGTTAAACGCATGTTTTTCATGTGTTTTTTTTTACAGGCGTAAAACATGCGTTACTATTTTTCCTGTGTAAGTACCTAAATGTATTGTTAAAAGTTTCGATAAGGTGGTTTTTGTTTGGGTCTTTTTGTAGCTTGGCCATAAACTGTGATTCATAACAATATAAAAAAAGATCAGCTATGAGTGGAGCACAATTGGTTCCCATTGGAATACCAATGACTTGGCGATATATTTGTTTACCGAACCGGATGTAAATATTATCTAAAAGAAAGTTTAATGCAGTAATAACTTGTATGTCGGTCCAATTAACATAACCTTTGTAGGTTTCGTTACTAAAAAACGATTTACTAAATACTTGTGACACTTTAGAACAGATGTAGTCACTTTTAGATTTGTCAAAGCACCATTTAATTAAATATTCAAATTTCGTTTTGATAAGATTGTGAGGTAGATTAGTATATAAAGTGGAAAAGTCATAGCTGTCTACGGATTGAAAAGTATTTTCAAATGCCCGAAGTTTGTCTAAAACATAAAGAGAATTTTTAACACTCCAAAAATGATTTATTCCACTATTTTCGAAAATTGTATCACAGTATCGGATGATAAATTCTTTCATTATAGTTAAAGCAAGAGACAAGACTTTAGACATATTGGTTAAGGAACATTTACTTGATGTAGAGATAAAACGGGATTTATATGGGTTTTTGTGTAATTTAGGTATCCAGTACATAGTAGGTAATTTATTGTATGTAGGGGCTGCTCGAAGTGCTGTGGTTGCTATGACATGATCGTCAATAATACTGGTTTCTGTAGCTTGCACGGGAACGAAAGTACATGAGCCTTTAATTTCATGCATTAAAACATCCAGATAATATGTACGACATACCACAACAACATTGTTAGCCGCTTTATCCGCAGGAACAAAAACATATCGTGAACCTAATAATTGTACTTTTGATTTAATTCTGTTTATATAAGTATGGGGTCGATATTCTACAAAGGTGTTTTGAAAATGGCTTATTCGTAATTTTACACTGGATATGAATTTATTCTTAAACTTGTCTAAAGATTTGGAATCTGCTCCTTCTCGTCTAATCCAGGTCTTACAGTACGATTGAAGGGCAGTATTTACACAATCAAAACAAGAATTCCAATTAATTTTCGAAGGAGGTCTGAATTTTGGTCCCTTTTTCAAGAATTTAATAACCTCTGGGTCATCGACAATGTTTAGGTCGCCAGTAACAATATGGCCACACGGAACATATCTAAAGTCCGAATTAGCACAGTCGCATGATACAGGATTATTCGAGTCTAGGTCTTCATCTGTAGTGATGGACGTATAGTTAAAAATAATGTTACGTGTTGGTTTTTTATATATATAAGATATGATTGGAGGTTCAGTATTTGTAAAATATGGTGGTATTAACTCTTCAATAGTAGGATCCATAAAAATACTAAAAAGTAATGACTTTTTATCAAGACAAACATATACACTAAAAATAACAAAATTGCATGATTTCTATACGTAAATTTTAGTGCACAGACATGTTTGCCAAACGTTAAACCTTGTTTACTGTTAATGAGAATTAAGACTTTACTTTTTAGTCCCCTAACGGCGAAAGCCGAAGGGGACTATAGGTTTGCGCTCTGTCCGTCTGTCTGTCTGTCTGTCTGTCTGTCTGTCCGTCTGTCACGCCTCAGTTTTCCACACTTTTTTTCTAAAAGCTTATAGATAATAAATTGATTTTTTGGTATATGAGTTCACCTTGACGAGTTACAGATTAAGTTTGAGTTTCGTGCCGGTCCACATATTTTTATGGGAGTTATGGCCCTTTGAACTTTGAAAATTCACTAAAATTTCAGTTTTCCGCACTTTTTTCTGTACGCTTATAGATAATGAACTGATTTTTGGACTGTGAGTTTACCTTGATGAGTTACAGATCAAGTTTGAGTTTCGTGCCAGTATGGGAGTTATAGCCCTTTGAAGTTTGAAAATCCATTGCATTTTTTTCTACACTTTTTTATTGTTCCTTGTAGATAATAAACTGATCAAGTTTAGATATTCATTTGTTTGACAAATTGTTATCAGTGACTGAAATATGAGGCCGGAAGGGGACTATGTATTGTTTTGCAATACTTTCAGAATGCTTGTTAAACTTATTTTATAAAGTTATGTTTCCTCCCATCAGATTTATTGCCATTTTATATTGCTATAAAAACTGAAAGTGCCGTCCTACCACCACTTCAGTTGACCCCTACTACTATCATAAAATGATAAAACATATCTTTCAAATGTTTATCTTTTTTTTATTTTCCAGATGTTTCAAACTTTTCAAAATACATTTTAATATTGGGTCTTTGCATTTTTTAACAAACATTGGAATGGAAGTGTGTTGATTGCATCTTTATGATGTCAAAATTATTCTCAATTACAGCAATTTTGGTAGAAAATATGGTCTTCATTCCCTTTTTATCCCAATCCTATTTAACGTTGAAACATGGGGCCAATGACGACCTTTATCATACCTTGTCCTTTCGTTTCTTTAATAATAAATGCATTGTTTTACCCTTTGATGCCTGCAGAAAAATTATAAAACCCTGGGCAGTGGTCATCTCCTGCATCCTTATATTTCCATCTGAGTATTGGAATCTCAAGAGTTCCTGAATGGCACTGGCTGTAACTGGGCGTACTTTACCACTAAATAGCCCCCTGTCATGTTGTCTATTTTCATCTTGCCGAAGAAAACTTAGAAATTGATTGGTTTTAAGTCCTGTCAAATCCCAAAAATGATGGGAATGAGAGGATTTGTGTATAAAAGCAAAGCAAACTCATTTATATACATGTAACTAAATAGCTAAATAACTTAACGTTTCGTCCCGTCTTTAACAAGTCTTTATCTTTATAGAACAGTTTTCAAAATACATGTAACAGTTTATCTATTTGTAAACACTAACATTAAAAATAAAAATAATATTTCAACAATAGCTAATTGTGATTGCAAGCATGTCATAAAAGTCCCCATCCATTATGGCAGCATATTTGAGGCCCCATATATACATGTGTTTTGTGGATTTGCTATCCCATTCCTTTTGCCAAAGATTTTTAGTAATATTTCTACTGACAATTTTAATACCATTATTAAATAAAGGAATTTATTTTTCGTTTTCTAAATTTAAAGATTCTTTAGCTGCTTTATACCGCAAACTTGACTTGGTATCCATTCTAAAACAGTATCAAACCCTGCTGAAATCAGGTTATTGAATAAAATGTGTATGTCAAACAATAGAGAATATGTCACTTTGAATAAACTTTTTTTAATGACGTCCCGTCGGGTATTCAAAAGTTACCAGTCTTTTGTGTCCCACCCTACCCCACAATTCATTTATCATCATCAATTCATGTTCATTGTATCATCCTTTTCATGTTCATCGCCTGTAAATAACCTATATAGTGTTGCACGGGTGTAAAACACCAACTCACTCACACTAATACAGACATAGAATCAACAAAAATAACAACTGTATTTCTTGTTTGATATTGTTACCAACACGAAGACAAATATATAGCATCTATTTCACATATACAAATTGAAACATAGGACGGGAGTTTAGCCCCCGTACTGTAATTCAAAGATGGTACAGTAAAAGCACAACCATTGGTTTTATTTATGGGACGGATCGTAAAAATTTGTAAATGATCTTTGTAAAAAGTATCTATCATAATGTTTTACTTCAGCTTTACTTTTAAGGATGTATTCTTCTGAGAGGTCAAAATTTTCCTTAATCAAGTTTTTTCCCAAACCTGCTATTTTGAAATGCTAAGACCCTGAGAAAATCAAATTTACTAAGAAAACAATATGTCCGTGTGCATTTTAGTTCGCTACAGCCATCTAAAAAGGGTTAATTTTGACAATTTTCCCAAAATTTCATCATTTTTGGCCTATTTTGAGGTAATTTTCTTTAAAATATCAAGTTTCAAAATCAAGTTTTCTCTCAAAGTTTCCATATTGATAGATGCCATGATTCTGAACAAATTTAACTTATAAAAAGTATATGTCCGTGATGATATAAGAAAGTTTAGTCCCGAAAAGGTGCCTTTTTAGGTCATTTTCAAGACACCATAAAACCGGTAAAAATCAAGATTTTTCAAATTTTCTATCATACCAAAACCTCAAAACTCTCCATTTTTGTTTGAAATAATTGGACAAATATATCTTTTTGAATTTAGAAAAGGAATTCTATGAATTGCAAGAATATTTTGTTGGAAAAATGAATTTTACTACCCCTACCCTGAAATTGGCTAAATTCAGATTGAGATTGATGGTCAAATTTGGTCAAAAATGAAAATTTTGCATATCTCAAAAACTACTAATCATATCTTCATAATTTTTTGACAAAATTTAGATGGATCATCATTTGATATATATCCACCAAAAGTTTTCAATTATAAGGCAAGGTTCAAAAATTATTCACAAACGGGATTTCAACGAGACTGAAACCTCAGAAGAATACCCCCTTAATAAGTAATGGTAGGTCTTTCTTACTAAAAATTTCTTTTAACTTTGTGTTTTCAGGTGGATATGTTAGATTCCATGGTGGCACTGGACATTCTCAAAAATTATAGATTTGTGTTTTTGAATACGATAACCCGAAAGAATTTCTGTAGCAATGCTGCAAACAGTGGAGTGTTAAACATTTTTACTGTAAAACTGAAAAGTAAAATTATCTTGTAATTCATTGAAACGCATTTTTTGTGACAAGACCTTTTCTTCTAATATTGTAAGGGGGTCACCTATTTCAACCTGTAAAACGTATAAAAGTGTAGTTTTCATTAATCTCCAAGATTTTATTAAAGCTTGATTGTTGAATTGAATCTATTTTTTTAAGTACACTATATGATGTAGAATTGTAAACTTCACACCCATAATATATTTTTGACCTGATCATGGCCAAATATATTGTTCTACTAGTGGCACCCCAGTATGGTCCTGAAAGGAGTCTCATACAATTTATAACTTTCATACATCTAGTATGTATATAATCTAAATGCTTACTCCATAAACGTTTACAATAAAAAAAGTCTTAAACATTTCGTGTACTTAACCTGTTCAAGGTTGGTATAACCTAATCTAAGAATAATATTACCGATATTTTTTTTTCTAGTAAATATCCTAAAAACAGTTTTCGATGCGTGGATGCAGAGATATAAAATCCCCAAGTCTGGCACCATTTGTGATCTTCCTATAACTTCTTAACCAAAAATTTAACACTGTTGCCAGGTTTCCAGATTGTTCCGTCATCTGCAAACTGAGACATCTTAAAATAAATTATACATTCAGATATATCATTTACCATAATATTAAATAAAGTAGGACTTAAACAACTGCCATGTGGCGTTCCATTTTCTATCCTGTAAATGTCAGATAAAGTGTTATTTATATTAACATGTAAAATTCTTTCAGACATGAAATTGTTAATGTTACAAAGGATATTGCAATTTTATATCTAGATTTTTATGGTTTTTTTAGAAGACCGTGTTTCCATTACATATCAAATGCCTTCTGAAAATCAATAAAAACCCAATTGTTAGTTGCTTCTTTTGCAAAAGATTATTGGCTAAAGGGTAAATAAGTGCAAAATTTTGAAAAAGGGCAATAACTCCTACATTGGTTGTTGGATGTTCTTGAAAATTCCTGGGCTGATAGATCTTGACTTACTTATTACTTTTATCCCATCAGCATGTCGATAACTATAACAATTTTTGTAATGTAATGTGCAAAAATCTGCAATTTATCCCTATGTTCTATTTATAGCGACATGTTTTTCAACATTTGTAAAATTTTAAACAATAGATAATGTTTCACATGCCGTAAAGAACAATTCTGCAAAGTTTGGTTGAAATCAGTCCTGTGGTTTAGGACAAGTTTACAGACCACAGACAACAGACAATGGACGCCAAGTGATGGCAATAGCTCACATGACCCTCCGGGTCAGGTCAGCTAAAAAAAAACTGCTCAATTTAAAACAACAGATTTATTATCCTAATGTTATCGGAATTGTCAATATCTAGGTCCTACTACACTTTATTTGGCCAAATAATATGTTTTGTATGCATATGCTGTGCATAGAAAAGAAAATTCATCAAAAATTTCCAATCTTTCCCGATGAACATTAAATAAAAGGGAGTGTATAATTTCTAAATATATTACCTTCTAGATTGTTTCCAGGGTTTAACCCGGACTGTGCTGTCCCTGATCCTGATGTTCCAGGCAGGTTTAAAGTCTGGTTTGCTGTAAGAAAATATATCTCTCTTTCTTCCATCATATTAAAGGCGTCATCATCATCTATTATGCACCTATCTTTGCATACAAGTTTGCATTCTTCGTCAACAATGCCAAACTTTATTTTGACTTAAAAACATATAGTTGTTAACTTCAATAACATCTGTCATGATAGTAGTTGTTGATTAATACCGATTTTGTGTATTTTTTATGTTTTGTCTTTCTTTATTCTGTTCCTGTTCATGTTTACTTGTTTTGTTGCCCTTTTCAGAGTTTTGACACTCAATGCCCCTGTTGTGCCTCTTTGCTTCATTAAATCATTTATAATATTTATCTATCAAGAAAAACAAGATTGCTATGCGTAGCCATATGCCCCCCCCCCCCCCGCTGCATGAGTTAGTCCGATAAGGGGGCATATTGGCCTCAAATTTCGAGGTATGCTAAAAGTACGGTTCGAGATGTATTTCACATTCTTCAATATATATTTTTGTTCGTTCAATTTCTTTTTCGCATAAAAGTAAACATCTGTTATCACAAAAGCTACGCAAAGTCGGATAAAAGAAGGGAAACTTGTAAATAAGTACTAAATACTTAATATTTTGGCAGGTTTTTGACGTTTTTAACATTTAGCGCATGCGTGTTCATTGTTCATCTTTATATATTTTGTGTAAAACAGTTAGTTACAACATATATATAAAGATCTTTGTTGAACATACATGCGCCCACATCTGTTTTTAGCAAAAACTACCGAAAATTTAACAGAAATATATTAAAAACGAAGATTTTCTCACATTCGACACATTTAATGGTAGAATCTCCAGACTTGTATGCAGAATTTGGCAAAAAATAATCTAGATATAGTATTCTTCACTGTTGTCCTGTACATTAACACTCATAAAATAAATTTGTGTCTGTTGTTGAAATTTCGGAAAATTGCAGGCCAAAATTGACCCTTACCGCACTTTCTTCGTTGTGTGGTATGTAAATTCGAGCGAATTATTCTCCGAGAAATGATAGAAATTGGCCGTTTTGGAGACAAAATCATTCAGTCAAAATAAGGAAGGAAACCAAGTAACGTAAAAAAAGAAAATGAACAGCATATCTACCCTTCCCTCAGAATTCCATCAGTTTCTATCATTTCCGTCAATTTTCTGATAGAAATTGATGGAAATTGATAGATTTCCGTCAAGAATTTAATTTTTTGATAGAATACTGATGGAAGTTGATAGAAAAATTAAAACCAATGGAAAATATTCCGTCAATACATGCTTGATGGAAAAAATTCCAACACTAACTATAACACCTGCTGAACTATTGACAGAATCTTGATGGAAAGTTTGACCTAAGTGCACTTGATGATGTCATCTATTACATCATCAGTTTTTTTAGTCATGATTTTGCTAGCAGAAGATAAACATGGTGTTTGTTCAATAAGATACATTTTAAAAGATGAAGATATTATGTAAGTACAAACATTTTATTCATCTATGGTGCATTTATTTCAGTTTTTGAATACCTTGTACAATTTTGACTTCAGAAGTTTAAATTTTGCAATTTTTATGAATTAATATTTTCTTTTATGTTTTAGAAATACATCAAATTGTCTAGCAAAGCAAACAAATGAAAAGGGAATAAGCTTTATTCAGTTGCAGTTTTAGATGTTTATTGTATATATAGAAAATCAAAGTATTTGGTTATTCAATATCCCCCTTTTTTTTCTTTTTTCTTTGATACACAGCAGGTAATAATATTTTCTTTCCAAAGTATAGGCACACTCATGCTAAACCTAGATGGGTAGAAGATGTAGATAACAATGCCTATACCATACACAAAAGTCAACATAAGCTCAGTAACAAATGCAAAACTTCTTTATGTAGATTGAGGTATGATATTTTGCAGAACATACATGTAGATGTATTATGCTGTCTTTAAAGACATATTGTCTGTTTCCTACTTTCCATCGAATGGTACTGCATTTGGACAAGTATCCGGATCACAAAAAATCGGCAGACCACCTTTCAGGTTAACTTGCACAGTGGGAGGTCGCTCAATCTGTTGGCTCAACAGGTCTTCAATTGACACTGAAGTCGGATTCCTGATGATCCTGGTGCTGGTCCGATCTAGATGGAAATGCGAGTCAAAAGCATTTATTACAACCGCTGAGTGCTCCTCCTCCACATGATCAGTAGGTAACTTCTTTTTAGGTGGATCTCCCTCAATTTCTTCTTTCTGTCGCTTGAATACTACAATTCTGGTGTCATCGGTTTGTGCATCTTGTGCAGAACGAACCTTCGGCAGTTTATAACATGTTGAAATAAATCGGATGCACTACGAAGTTTACCCCGACATTGAACAACCAGAGAAAAAAAAGTGGGACAAGATCACCAACAAGTATAAAAATTTTGTTACGATTGTATTACTCACCACGAGTAACAATTTAATTATATATTAATATTAACAAACAACCGCCAGTGCGAATTAATATTTTCCCGTCAGTGCAAATGTAGATATTAATCAAGACAATTCGATACCTTGTCATTTTGGTACTCGAATCGAGACATATCAGTGCTTTATAAGATAATTTGTAATACATCCTTTCTGTACCAATTGCAGTTGTTGAGATATGAACCTTAAACAACACAATTACCATTGCGTACACAAGCATGACATTTTCTTAAAATTGATGATTTTCTTCTCGTTTTAGGGTTAAAAAGCCGTTTTTTATAGAAATTTAAAAACGAAAAATCAGCAGTTATGGACCCCAGACACGCTGTGCTAAAATTGCAGATCAAATAGACAAGTACTTTAATGGATTTTTGCTATTAAACTTTAATTTAAAAGAAAATGAATTGAAGTGGTGCGTTTTTTGTGTTTTGTTTAGTGTATTTTGAAGATGATTCACTTTGTACTTAATAGAAAATTCAGTCATACTTCATTTTACAGATTGATTAAAGTTCCATAAACTTTTTATTGTTTCTGGAATCTCCACTGATTTATTAGAAATTGAAAAGAGAAAGCTGGGAATAATGGAGCAGCTCATACAAATTGAAAAGGACAAATTTGAGATTTATTAAAGGAATGCCATCGCCGTCAGCATGCCTGTCCTTTATATCAGACTCTTTATGTGTTTCTTCAATTATCAATTTTCTATAGATGAATAGAAAATAATGAGATGTGGAATAAGTGTACGCTATACAGCCCACAATCAAGCGGTAATTCAGGAAAACAACAATTGGACACACACATATTTAAATTTAGATTGATGAAACTTTGTTTGCATCAATCCCAGTACTGTATTATCTTTAATGAGTGAGTGAGTGAGTTGGTGTTTTACGCCCGTGCAACGCTATATAGGTTATTTACAGGCGATGAACATGAAAAGGATGATAGAATGAACATGAAATGATGATGATAAATGAAATATGGGATGGGGTGGGACACAAAGGACCGGTAAATTTTGAAGAACCACAGGAAAAGGGGGGAGGTGGGTAGGGGCGGAAAATTTAGCCTATGTGGTGCACTACTGGGCGGTCCACAAAGGGGTCTTTTACGTGCATGAAGCGTGGCACTCTTCACACACGTTGGCCCACTATGGTCGGCGGTCAGGGTTTCCGTATTATAGACCTGAGAACCCCCGCGGACGAGGGCTACCCTATTCAGCCACTTAGGGTACACACTTGGTCGCTCTGTGGGCTGAGCACTGACCCGACGTCAGAATCCCAAGACCCTTAGTCGCCTCTTACGACAAGCTAGGCTCTGCTGCGGGCCTATTCGCCACCCGGGCCCCGCACGGGACTATTATCTTTAAACTTGATATATAGGATTATGAAGCTTTGTATACTGTATGCACGAATGACAACTTGGAATAAACACTCATTAACCGTTTTTATACGACCGCTAAAAATTTGCGGACGTATAATGGTGTGATATTGTCGTCGTTGTCGTTGTCGTTGTCGTCCGTTAACTTTAGTGTATACACGATAACTTTAGTTCTAGTTATCCAAATGCAATGAAATTTGACAATGATATTTCTTACCATTAAAGGATGAATGGGATTGATTTTGGGAGTCCCCCTTTTTTTCGTTTGGAAATTAAGGGCCAAAAGGGGCCAAAATTGTAACTTTTTTGTTTGTTCTTACAATAACTTTTTCAAAAACTTCTCCTCTGAAACTACTGAACAGAATTCAATGAAACTTGGTATGATTGATCATTAGGGTGTCCTGCACTATAGTAATGTTTCAATTTCTGATTCGTCAAAATACATGGCCGCCGTGGCTAAAAAATAGACCAGGGGGGTCAAACTACTGTTTTTGGCTTGTAATTCAAAAAGTATAAGGGATAGATGAAATCTGATGCCACCTTACTGCTTCAGGATCAAAAGTTCTACAAAAGTCTCCATTTGGTCGAAGTTGTCAGAAGACCCCTTATAGGGGTTACGGCCCATTAAAGGTGAAAAATAGCATTTTTTCATGTTTTTGCCCTATAGTATGAAAATTATTGCAGATAGCAAAAAGCTGTTGCTTGCGTAATTGTTCAGCTCATTTAGCTCTACAAAAAACTCCATACGGTCGAAGTTGTCAGATGACCCCTTATAGGGGCTACAGCCCCTAAAATAATGTTTTTTCATGTTTTTGGCCTATGGAATGAAAACTATAGCAGATAGAGAGAAGCTGTTGCTTGCTTAAATGTTCAGCTCATTTACACAATTAAGAATTAGTTTTTGCGATCCCCCCTTTTTCCTCTATTACGTAATTAGGGGCCAAATCGAAACTTTTTTTATTTGTGGTCCGATTTAAAAAAAAAATTTTGCAAGTTTATTCTTGTCAGGTAGTGAATCCAAATTTGAGAATTTATTTTTGTGACCATCCCCTTTTTCACTTGTTTTGTAATTAGGGGCCAAAAGGGGCCGTAATCAAAACTTTTTTGTTTCTGGTTTGTTTTTGAAATTTTTTTTTGCAAGTTTATCTTTGTCAAGTAGTGAATCCAAATTTGAGAAATTATTTTTGCAACCCCACTCCTTTTTCACCTGTTACATAAAAAGGGGCCAAAAGGGGCCGAAATTGATTTTTTTTAATTCTTGTCCGATTTTGACAACTTTTTTGCAAGAGAAGAATACAAAATTGAAAATTTATATTTTTATCCCCGGGGTCGAAAGTCCACCAGAGCAGCATGTGTCAAAAACCTTTGTCAGTCCACCATGGGCTGCATGTGTCCAGAGCAATAGACTATCCATATCAGGCCTAAAATGTACAGGGTTCAACATGTTGCGGTCGTATCATGCTGCGCTCGGCGAAGCTTTTTATTAATTAATTTGATGGAAAGGTACGACTCATTTATCCGTTTTAAATTAATTTGATGGGGATTATTAAATCGTACAATCGCCTACCAGTGCAGGCGAAGTTGCCATAGATGACAGAGTATGGGTTCGATTCCAGCTCAACCCCTTGCTGGATTTTCCGGTGTCAACGGCTTTAAAAAGATAATTTTCATCACTGTTGGCTCACGGACACCCCTTTCTAACTTTGCAGCTCACCATATCCATTCTATATTGTATCGAATAATAAGCCGTTTAAACGATTTAATTAATCATTCTAACGAATTGCGAAATAATTTTTTTTTCGTTTTGTTGTTTGGCACTAATAAGCCGTCGTAGATAGGTATTAGTTTCGTCATAATTTTAGATTTTTATAATGTAAAACGTACAATTTGGGGAATAAACAAAAATGACAACAAAGTTCCAGACAATAAATTTTGCTACACCTGGCCCGCGTTTCGTCTATTCAAGACTCAATATAGCAACAAAATTTATTTCACTTACTACCAGATGGTATCAGTTTGTTTGTTTACTTAGCATATACGTATAATTTTGTGACACTTTAAAGCTTTTTTAAATTTAAGAAAGGCGTCTACATGTTGTTTTGGAGCTCATTTTCAAAGTTCAAATGAATAATGTTTTTTGATAATAATAGAATACGAGGTTTGTTATAAGCTTATCTCAGTCGTGCTTGCACATGATTAGCATGAAAGCCCTTCCTACAAATGAAATCAGCCTCATCTTCTACTGGTCGTAATACCGGAACCAACGTTCCATCCAAACACCCAACTACATTCGGCATGCCACCAATGTAAAAAAAAAAACTCTTAATGTCACGTTCCCTGCGCGTTAAAGAACACTGCAGCAGGTCTCGGTAAGAGTAAGACCCGTAGGATCCCCATGCAGGAGGCTAAATTTTCCGCCCATACCCATCACTCCTTTTTTCAGTGGCAGTCAAAAACTCCTACCCGATTGGCCTTTTGTCCCCTTTTCCTCCACTTCATCATCATTTCATGTTCATCTCCCTATCAGACATTGTGCTGCTTTGGAGTAAAGCAAAAACTAACTAACTAATCTTTAGTTTTCTGTAAATCATCTATTGGGAACTCCAGCAAATACCCTATTATATCAGCGATACTTTTTGTTACAGCTGTTATACATCTGCTTACACTTGCCTTGCTAACACCATGTAAATTCTCGAATTCAGACAAAAAACACCCTTTGCTAAGGTACCGTAAAGTACAAAGTACTTGAGTTACAGGTTTTAAAGAAAAGTAAAGAAGTGGAACGCAGTACAGCGTTGGTCGTTTAATATCAGCACAAACAGGCCTTTATTGAGGCGATATCTTGAGTAAGATTGTCATACTCATCCTTTTTGCTGGGCCTATTACAAATACCAAAACGCGGGTATAAACGGTTCGAACTAGGAAGCCAAATCCAGCACCGAGGATATCGACCATGTGCATTACAAGGAAAGAAACCTGATGTTTTCATCAATTATCGGAAATTTCAGCGACAATATATTAGAAATTTTATGGTAATTCGTGTCAGACTAGTCTGACTACCAGGCTTGTGATTACCCTCGGAGGCCTCTGGCCCACCAGCAGCGGTAATCGCCCAGTGGTTTCAAAATTACAAATACCAAAACGCGGGTATAAACGGTTAATTTGGATATGCTATATATCGATATTTCAAGGAGTGACCTCTCATCAGTAGCATTTAAACCAAAACATTGGAAGGTCAAAATCCAAAACAGTTGAAAAGGAAAAGTACTCAAAACCAAAACGTTCGAACAAGGAAGCCAAATCCAGCACCGAGGATATCGACCATGTGCATTACAAGGAAAGAAACCTGATGTTTTCATCAATTTTGCCATCGACTATATCTTCGCGCGCGGTAGGTTAGTATTGGCAGTAAGTTGATCAGGGTGATTCACTTTACTGGCGCTGCGAGCAGGAAAAAATCAATAAAAGGGGGAAGAGGATAGTGAGATGTCTCCTGCCGAGACGAGGAGAGACCGAACCAGGTAGCTGTGACCTATGCCCATGAGAGCTCCAGCTCACTCCTCATCCCAGGAGGAAGGCCCAACCATTAACCTTTCAAAGAAAACTGGGGGAGTGTAGTGGTTGTGGGTTCGGACTGGGAACCAGTCCCGGCCGGAAACGGAAGCAGTCTCTTTGATCAACGGCAAAATGGTGACAGACACTCATAACATATCTCAGCAGAAGTCATGGATAAACGCTGGAGAAGTGTGCGAGAGATGGTAGAAAGTTAGATAAATGAATCAGAGGTTGATCTTTTGTCTTTTGTACAGGCCTCCATACAAAAAACATGTGCCCCAGACACTGACTGGCATCCAAAAGCTGTGCAAACTTTGCTGACAGCAGCACAGTACCGGTAATTGCATCCTTTGTGGATTCAGTGCTTCAGTCAAGGGACCAGAGGGTCAAAACAATCAATACAATAAACGGTGCAAGGCAATTTACCAAAAGTGGAAAAGTGAACACCAACACTGTTGTATACCAAATACGTTCAAACGATCTCGAAAGAACATAACCAGATGAAGTCATGAGACATTTGGATTTTGTCTATATCTTTTTCCCAGAAGGTACATCTTATGTTTGATGTTGAATATGCAATGATTGCTTCTCTTTTATTCATTATACCTGACTTTGTAAGTTGCTCCTCATGACTTAATATAAAGATTTAAAGAATGTTTGTGAGTGAATTTACATGTATTGATCTTTCCATGAGTAAAGATAAAATTATAATTTTGTTATTATTTTTATAGATCATTCAGGCATATAATTTGGCAAACCAATTTGCACTCGTTTGAATTTGAGGAATTAGAAACATTTATAATACAAATGACAACAAAGTTCCAGACAATCAATTTTGCTACGCCTGACGCGCGTTTCGTCTATTTAAGACTCATCAGAGGCGCTCTACCAAAAATATTGAAAATTCCAAACACTATATGATTATGAAGAGCATAGAACAGTAAAACCAAAAATACCAAACTGGGAAACCAAATTAATACCAAGATGATCAACCTATGTCTGGGGTAGAAAGAACTTTAGGGTTTAGACAATTTTGAAATTTAAACGGATAATTTTAAGCTTTGATGTGTTCTCCAACACAAAAGTGTTGGTGCCGGAGCGGGCTAACCTCGGGGAATTATAATTGATGTTGTTGTCTTCTTAATTTGAAGCCCATATGTGGTTTTTTCTCCAGGTTGTTAAGCTTATAGGAGACATTGATCTTCATCTTTCTGTCTACCATGTCTACTTCAAATGAAGAGATCGTAATGATCTCTTTATTGCTGTGATCCTATGCCTTTATATATGCTTTTTTAAACTTTCCGGCTGGCCTTGTTATTGGCTCTTCAACAACAGTTATTTTCCTCTAAAATACAGTTATAAATACAATATTTCATAATACCGTATAAGATTTATACACGACACGAATACTGGTTACTAATGCAAATTAAATACCGTCCGGAACCGTTTGTGCGCAAGCGCCAATACCAGTACCGCAATTATCGTGAACTTGTTTATTCTCTTGGCCATTAAATAGTGTTATAGCATCATACTGCAAACATGGTTGATATTAAACTGTGAAAAGGTGTAAATAACTTCATAAAAACATGAAATTAAGAAAATAAATTATCAGATGTATTATAAACTTAATATGTATGTCTTCATTGATTGTAGGCCGAATTAACTCCAATTAACAATACTTGGGTCACATTTTTAATGGGCTACATTATTGCAGCTTGTTCAAAACATGCACATTTTCTTTCAGTTATCAAATATTTGTGGCAGAAACTTTTTATATAAACATTTTACCTCCAACAGCTCACACATTTAAAAAAAGCTTTTCTATTTTTTACAATAATTTTTGGACTTCCTTTATGTCTTCTCAATTGTTTGTCAGAGGGGGTGTACTGCCGAAACCATTCAGGAACATTTATAATTAAGTTACGCATAAGAAATAAAAAATAAGTTTTGTTAGTTTTAAACCTTTTTGTGTTTTAAAGAAAAATTATAAGAATCCCCTGAATAGCATGAATATTACCAGGTGCCACTCCTTAGTAAGTATTTGTCGCATGGCTATTTGCTATCCATTCATTTATTTTAGGGTCTCCATTGTCTTAGATCATCAGAGCAGTGTTTACATATAGTTTCTGTGGGGTATGAACACTAAGTCCTCCTCATGTTTTAGAACATTGTTTATTATTTCTGAACTTAAAATTCTGGTCAATAATTCAGTTGTTCCAAATGGAATTTTACGATAAGAGATTTTACGATGGCATATGAAATCATTTTCAGAATTAAACACATCAGTTATTTGCAACTTGTTTGTAATGCTCATTGACAGATAAATGTTTAATCTTTTCTACATGGTGCATAATAGTTCTTTTCACAGCAAAACGTACATTTTATACACACTATACATTTTTTTCTCTTCAACTACAGAAATAATTCCACAGCTTTTGAGATTATAACTCCAAATCTCAAGTCACGAACAAGTCCATCCCATGTTGCCTCTTCAACCTGTAAAATTAAACACGTTTAAAGTTTCAATTAAAATGCGTCAAGATGTTGTGTATCCAACAACTTCGTCATGTTGAAAATAGATTGCCTTCAACCCCCTGGATTCCCTACTAATCTTTTTTTATACCCCCACTCGTAAGAGAGGGGGCTATATTGCAATCACCTTGTCCGTCTGTCCGTCCGTCCGTCCGGTTCAATTTCTCTGCTTCTACTGGATGGATTGGTTTCAAATTTGGTACACAGCTTCAGCATGATGAGTTATACCGTGCCTCCCCTTTCCAGATTAGTTTATCATCTACTTCCTGTTTGCCGAGCCAACTTAGACTTTTAAGGGTAAAAAATTTGAAATGTGAAATTTTTCGTAACAGATTTCTCGGCTTCTACTAAAGGGATTGATTTCAAATATGGTATACAGCTTTAGCATGATGAGTTGAACCGTGCCTCCCTTTTTCAGGTCAGTCGGTCATCTACTTCCTGTTTTCTGAATGGTCGAGTGGGGGTATGCTTAGCACGACTTAGTGCAACCCCTTGTTGATTTGACAAGACTGAAATATAAAATTCAAAACAACAGGTGTACTTCATTTGTTTTTTTTTTTCAGAAGTAGATAACTCATGGTTTGTCCGGAATGACTCTAAATTTTGACTTTTCGGGTATGGTAGTTTCGAACGGCGGGGTCCATGTTTCGACTTATGTGACAAGCTTCTTTGGTGATTTCAATGAAGCCATGATCAGGACCTCCCTGGTGTTGGTTTATTATATGTCATTTCATGTTGGGCTTTTTTGTTAGTATAGCGTTGCAGTAGGTACATTCGAACATCTTAACAGTCTGCTTATGGTATGTTTTCCAGTGTCGTTTCAGGTTTGGTAAATTAGCAAGTTTCTTGTTGCAGCTAGTTCTAATATAACTCGTTCTCTCGCGTGGTAAGGGACTCCTTTGTAGCTTCGCGTAATCAAAAAGATGTGTTCGGAAGACACAAATATTTTAGAAATAGTATGCAAATTACTTGAAGAGCTTACAAATACTAGGTCATCATTTTTTACTATTAAATAACTAAAATGTTTAAGAATAAGAAAAATATATTGAACAGTGTGGTTGTGGAATTTAATATGTTCATGATTACTTTTCCCCTTCTTTGCAAATTGTTTTAAATATTATATAAGAGCCTGAATTTTCTTACATATCATGCACTTGCACTTAATCAATGTAATGAATATAATTTTTGTAAGTTTATGATTTAATAAACCCTGTAATAATGACCCGAAAGGGTGCTTAAATTAGCAAATAAAAATTGTCTTGTCTTGTTTGCTCTCTTGATTATCAGCATTATTCATCTTCATTCAGGCCATCTAAACATTTCCTCAGCCTTTTACTTACTGACTTCATTGTTTTTACTCTTTCCCTTCCCGGTCTTGCTAGTTTTGTCAAAGCACTTTTGAATTTAAGGTCGTTGTGACACCTAAACATCCACGTACCTCGAAAACACAAAAGACCCGACGTAGATCTACGTTTCGGCGGTTATATAATTAAATGGTACGTTTTTTCCAGGAAAATAGTTACATCTTGTGTACTATTTTAAAAAAATATATTTTTTCAAATTTGGTCCCGCCTCGTCAGGAGTCTACCAAATCTCAATAATATATACAAAAGTTGTCTAGTTTAAATCATTTTTTGTGAATTAGTTCACCAATATTTTTATGTCTTTTATATGCAATAATTGGTTTATCAGAAAATATGTTATGAAGGTCGAGATTTTCTCGTCCCGTGCGGGGCCCGGGTGGCGAATAGGCCCGCAGCAGAGCCTAGCTTGTCGTAAGAGGCGACTAAGGGTCTTGGGATTCTGACATCGGGTCAGTGCTCAGCCCACAGAGCGACCAAGTGTGTACCCTAGGTGGCTGAATAGGGTAGCCCTCGTCCGCGGGGGTTGTCAGGTCTATAATACGGAAACCCTGACCGCCGACCATAGTGGGCCAACGTGTGTGGAGAGTGCCACGCTTCATGCACGTAAAAGACCCCTTTGTGGACCGCCCAGTAGTGCACCACATAGGCTAAATTTTCCGCCCCTACCCATCTCTCCCCTTTTTCCTGTGGTTCTTCAAAATTAACCGGTCCTTTGTTTCCCACCCCATCTCCATATTTCATTTATCATCATCATTTCATGTTCATTTTATCATCCTTTTCATGTCCATCGCCTGTAAATAACCTATATAGCGTTGCACGGGCGTAAAACACCAACTCACTCACTCACTCACTCGAGATTTTCTCTAATTAGTTTCCAATGTTTCAAAATTCTCTTCTTTAATTTTCTTGATCTTGGATCATATTTTGTTGTAATTACCAAAGGTATCGGCTTTGAATTATTGTTTTTATTTTGCAATAAATAGTTTCTCTCCATTGCCAATCCATTAGATATGCTTCTTTCTATTTCTATGTCAGAGTAACCTCGTTCTATTAATTTTATGAATCATTTGGTACCTTAGTGGGGTCCCAGGGGGTCATGCCCCGCCCCCCTCAAATTACAAAATCCTTAATATCTTGAAAATCATTAATATCCCCACCCTACAACCATATATATTATTACTCCTTATGATGAGACGAATCATTTGGTACCACAGGGGGGTCCCAGGGGGTCAAGCCCCGCCCCCTCAAATTACAAAACCCTTAATATCTTGAAAATCATTAATATCCCCACCCTATAACCATATATATTATTACTACTAATGATAAGACGAATCATTTGGTACCATAGGGGGGTCCCAGGCGGTCATGCCCGGCCCCCTTAATTTACAAAATCCTTAATATCTTGAAAATCATTGAGATCAATACCCTATAACAATATATATTATTACTCCTTATGATAAGATGAATCAGTTGGTACCATAGGGGGTCCCAGGGGGTCATGCCCCGCCCCCCTCAAATTACAAAATTCTTAATATCTTTAAAATCATTGAGATTCCCACCCTATAACCATATATATTATTACTCCTTATGATTAGACGAAGCATTTGGTACCATAGGGGGATCCCTTGGGGTCATGCCCGCCTCCCATCAAATTACAAAATCCTTAATATCTTGAAAATCATTGATATCTTCACCCTATAATCATATATATTATTACTCCTTATGATCAGACCAATCATTTGGTACCATAGAGGACTTATGGAGGTCAATCTTCGCCCCTCCAATTATAACTCCTTATGATTTTAACGATAGGGGAATTCTGAGATGATGACTTGGGAGTCATGATTGGGAAACTTCGTTAGGCAGACTTTGTAACAGTTTCACTGTTAACACTTATTACTTGTTTTCCAGGGGGTGGTCTTTTTTCAATCTCGCAAGTTCAAAAGAAGCTTCATCCTCGTGTAGCTTAACATGGTTAATAACCGGAATTATCGGTTTTCCAATCAATGAATATTTCACCTTAAGAACTAAAGGGGTTGGAGTCGCCATCTGAAAAATAAAATTAATCTATTTAAAACGCTATGTACGTAAATAAAAATGAAAACAAAGTTCCAGACAATAAATTTTGCTACGTCTGACGCGCGTTTTCTTCAATTCAAGACTCATCAGAGGCGCTCTACCAAAAATATTGAAAATGCCCAACACTATGAATATGAAGAGCATAGAACAGTTTAACCAAAAATACCAAACTGGGGAACCAAATACGCCTGACGCGCGTTATTATTACTCCTAATGATAAGACGAATCATTTGGTACCATAGGGGGGTCCCAGGCGGTCATGCCCGGCCCCCTTAATTTACAAAATCCTTAATATCTTGAAAATCATTGAGATCAATACCCTATAACAATATATATTATTACTCCTTATGATAAGATGAATCAGTTGGTACCATAGGGGGTCCCAGGGGGTCATGCCCCGCCCCCCTCAAATTACAAAATTCTTAATATCTTTAAAATCATTGAGATTCCCACCCTATAACCATATATATTATTACTCCTTATGATTAGACGAAGCATTTGGTACCATAGGGGGATCCCTTGGGGTCATGCCCGCCTCCCATCAAATTACAAAATCCTTAATATCTTGAAAATCATTGATATCTTCACCCTATAATCATATATATTATTACTCCTTATGATCAGACCAATCATTTGGTACCATAGAGGACTTATGGAGGTCAATCTTCGCCCCTCCAATTATAACTCCTTATGATTTTAACGATAGGGGAATTCTGAGATGATGACTTGGGAGTCATGATTGGGAAACTTCGTTAGGCAGACTTTGTAACAGTTTCACTGTTAACACTTATTACTTGTTTTCCAGGGGGTGGTCTTTTTTCAATCTCGCAAGTTCAAAAGAAGCTTCATCCTCGTGTAGCTTAACATGGTTAATAACCGGAATTATCGGTTTTCCAATCAATGAATATTTCACCTTAAGAACTAAAGGGGTTGGAGTCGCCATCTGAAAAATAAAATTAATCTATTTAAAACGCTATGTACGTAAATAAAAATGAAAACAAAGTTCCAGACAATAAATTTTGCTACGTCTGACGCGCGTTTTCTTCAATTCAAGACTCATCAGAGGCGCTCTACCAAAAATATTGAAAATGCCCAACACTATGAATATGAAGAGCATAGAACAGTTTAACCAAAAATACTAAACTGGGGAACCAAATACGCCTGACGCGCGTTATTATTACTCCTAATGATAAGACGAATCATTTGGTACCATAGGGGGGTCCCAGGCGGTCATGCCCGGCCCCCTTAATTTACAAAATCCTTAATATCTTGAAAATCATTGAGATCAATACCCTATAACAATATATATTATTACTCCTTATGATAAGATGAATCAGTTGGTACCATAGGGGGTCCCAGGGGGTCATGCCCCGCCCCCCTCAAATTACAAAATTCTTAATATCTTTAAAATCATTGAGATTCCCACCCTATAACCATATATATTATTACTCCTTATGATTAGACGAAGCATTTGGTACCATAGGGGGATCCCTTGGGGTCATGCCCGCCTCCCATCAAATTACAAAATCCTTAATATCTTGAACATCATTGATATCTTCACCCTATAACCATATATATTATTACTCCTTATGATCAGACCAATCATTTGGTACCATAGAGGACTTATGGAGGTCAATCTTCGCCCCTCAAATTATAACTCCTTATGATTTTAACGATAGGGGAATTCTGAGATGATGACTTGGGAGTCATGATTGGGAAACTTCGTTTGGGAGACTTTGTAACAGTTTCACTGTTAACACTTATTACTTGTTTTCCAGGGGGTGGTCTTTTTTCAATCTCGCAAGTTCAAAAGAAGCTTCATCCTCGTGTAGCTTAACATGGTTAATAACCGGAATTATCGGTTTTCCAATCAATGAATATTTCACCTTAAGAACTAAAGGGGTTGGAGTCGCCATCTGAAAAATAAAATTAATCTATTTAAAACGCTATGTACGTAAATAAAAATGAAAACAAAGTTCCAGACAATAAATTTTGCTACGCCTGACGCGCGTTTTCTTCAATTCAAGACTCATCAGAGGCGCTCTACCAAAAATATTGAAAATGCCCAACACTATGAATATGAAGAGCATAGAACAGTTTAACCAAAAATACCAAACTGGGGAACCAAATACGCCTGACGCGCGTTTCGTCTATTCAAGACTCATCAGAGGCGCTCTACCAAAATTATTGAAAATGCCAAACACTGTTTTAATTAAAATCAACAATTTCAAATGCTTGTAAAGAACACAAACCGTCCAGGAAAAATAAAGCATTTAACCACATCAAGACATTTACATCGTGACAAACATTTATACCATAAATGAACAACGTGCACTTGCATTTTAAAACCGACCTTATAACTGTTAATACAGGTAAACAAGGTCAAGGTCTATATTAAAAAACCACACAAAACGCACACAGCATAACCATGTACGATAGAAAATAAGCAAATACCTTAAAAAGAAACAAAATAAGGAGCCTTTTATCAACATTCTCCCATTATCCTCAAAACTATAGACTTGACTTCGAAAATAATAAAAAACACAAAACCTTAAAAATTTCAACTAATGGCTCATATCTATTATTTGAAGAGTAAAACCATAAAATAAAGTAAAAAATTGCTTTCGTCAATAACTACCAGCATATTGATAACAAAAAATTAGACTATCCCAAAGTGTCGAAAATAAAGAACATATATATATGTTTTTAAATGGCCTTGCCTTAATCCTGACCTTTAGTCTAAAAGTTAATTAAATGGCCTCGGTCTGTAACTACTGGACTTTTCTCGCACCTTCAGTCTAAAACTTAATAAAATGGCCTTCGTCCGTAACTACTGGCGTTTTCTCTAAACTTCAGTCTATAAATTAATAAAATGGCCTTCGTCCGTAACTACTGGCCTTCTCACTAACCTCTAAAACACATAATTCCATATTGAAAAAAACGGCCTTCGTCCTTAACTACAGGCCTTTTAATAAATTGAAAGAGTGTGCATACCATGGATCAAACTAAGAGGTCCGTCCACCTTGAAGGCGCTAACAAGAATGGGAAGAGTAGATTACCATCTCGCGAGATCTCACTTAGGATAAGGCTAAACACCTGAGTGGTATAAAGCTTGTGTTTAAAACAATACAAAACACCACAAAGGATGAATGAACATAACCCTCTCTACGATTCTCTCCGTGAGGGAGAGAAAGAGAGAATCGTAGAGAGGGTTATGTAAACGTAACTAGGGGGATATGTGTTCCTCAATCTGTGTCTTGAACTCTTAAAGCGGAAATAGAGCTGTTTCCAAGCACTTAATTATAAGAAATATGATAAGAATAACAATAATAAGTATTGATATTAAATGTGCACGAGACAAAAACAAGAAGAAATGTAACAACAAATATGAAAAAAAATTGCTTTTAAACTTAACAAATACTAACAAAATATTCAACATCTGAAAAAAATCATTGAAAACTTTTATATCCAGCAAACGCACATTGTTTACCGTCTCTATGATAGACACTTCAACTTTTACTTACAGTATCTCTATCTACTTTAAAAAAATCTTCAAGAGATGCTTAGTAAGTCGAAGGCTTATTAATTTTGATATGATGATCTGTTAAATTCTGAAACAATGATGTGAAATCAGCAATGTACCCATGAAAAAGATTACACAAAAGCAATATAACCATTTCAAGGTATTTGCCCTCCCGAATGACAAATAAGAGGGTACACTTTTGGATAAAAAAATATAATTTATTTGAAAAAAATGTATTAACCGTAAAAACGCCAAACTATGGTATGCAGCCGGGACAACATCATCCATAACTAAATTGATCCTTCAGTCACATCATATCATTCGACAAGCAGACGACATCAAGATGTCACCGCTCTTCTGCCAGGTTTTGTTATATTTTTTGTATACCTGTAAGTATCTATAATTGCCAAGTACTGTCTGCAAAAAATTGATTTAGAAACATGGTGGAAAATGACGACGTATCCAAATGATCATTTAACTTTGTCAGTTTGAGGGACCACATTGGATAAGGATGGATTATGATTTTATTTTCAGATCAGGTAGGACCAAAATATCATACATATGTAGAAAAACAGTTGCTGATCACTTTATTTTAATGAATCTGTGATATAAAAAGTTCCGAAAATGGATTTACACAACTCCCACCATTTTTCCGCGCATGACTATGCACTATGGGTAAAAGTTCACGAATTCTCGTGAGAGAAAACCATATTTCAGTTAAAACAAAACAACTAGTGTTCGTTCGTTAGATAGTATGTTTTTATTTATTGAAAAAGTTATTGTCATTAACAACAAGAAAAGGTTTTGTTTTGTTACCGTTTGTAAATAAATAAGCGAAAATAAAGGGTCTCGCTTACGCGGACCCGGTATTTTCGAAAAGGTCCGATGCCTTCCAAATGATGACAGAATTCATTTTCAACCATCGATTTGAGTCTCGTGCAATTTGACAGACTCTCATATGGTCTTAAATTGTTCAGAACAATGTTTTATAACAGTGTGCAATTTTTTTCTTTCATATCTTAACTGATATGAAATATTGGGTGGGGTTGGAAACAAAGGACCGGTAAATTTTGAAGAACCACAGGAAAAGAGGAGATATGGGTAGGGAAAATTCAGCCTATGTGGTGCACTACTTGTCGGTCCACAAAGGGGTCTTTAACGTGCCTGAAGCGTGGCCCTCTTCACACACGTTGGCCCACTATGGTCGGCGGTCGGGGTTTCCGTATTATAGACCTGACAACCCCCGCCGACGAGGGCCACCCTATTCAGCCACCTAGGGTACACACTTGGTCGCTCTGTGGGCTGAGCACTGACCCGACGTCAGAATCCCAAGACCCTTAGTCGCCTCTTACGACAAGCTAGGCTCTGCTGCGGGCCTATTCGCCACCCGGGCCCCGCACGGGCGTCTTAACTTATGACAAAGATATTGGAGATTATTTATTTGGAATAGTCCCCTACTCTACATTAGGGGACTACTTCAGTTTCAATGTAAGACATTATATTTCATTGAAAATAATTGTGATATTATTATGTAAATTACAGGTCCCCCCACTGGGTTTGCTAAAAGTGTTAATTAATGTGAATTTTTTGTCATTGTCTCTCAGCAGGTACCTGTATTATGGTTAGGTAAACATAAATGTAATAAGTCACAGTTGACTTGGGGTGAAATAAACAAGAAAATCTAATTATCAATACCTACAGGTGTCAAAACCTAATATACAAACGTCCAGAAACAAAGTTTTATGAACTAGATCATTTTATTTTCATTCTAGCATTTAAATCAATTATGTGATTTATATGCAAGATTATCACAATACAACATGACTTAGATAATTAAAATGACTTATTTTAATTGATTTTTATACCAAAAAATCATTATTACTAATTAAAAGAATAACTAAATTTTCTTAATTTTAATAAGGATTTTCTATCACTTATTTCAAAATGCCATAACATAGATGCACATAAAAAATATATATTGGCAATTCAATAATTAGGTAAATGGTGGGTCACTGTCAAAAGCAGACTTTGTGGTATTAAGATGTTTTGTGTTATTTGAAATGACAGAAACCGAAAGATAAAACATAAAATTCCATTTTTGTCAGCTTATTAAATAGAATACAAAAGTTTAAATGATATAACGTAACGCTACCCAAATTGCAACACTCTACATAAATTGTTCTAAAATAATAGGGTTGTTTAGTAAGACCAGTTTTTATTTCATATTATTAATATTTGACTATTCAACGAAAATATTAATAAAAGTCATTTCTGATAGAAAAAATTAAATTGTATTGATAGTTGCATACCTTGTGCAATATGGCTTCACATTGAAAATTGCCGTGCAACAGACAAGACTTCTGGTTGATGTTGAAAATCTTGTTGGGTGAATATTTTTCATTTTGTTAAATATCATTTGTTGCCAAATTATTCAGACAGCAAAATTCATGTTAATATTCCAAGATCTCAACCCGGAACTAAAATAAAAGTGCTTTCTATCACGTCAGCAATAGATGACGTAATAGAGACCTAAATTTAGACTTCAAATTAACTTTGTTTTCAGGTCAGTTATGTTTGCATTTAGTGTTTTGAGATATTCAAAAGATGTAAATGCTTCATTTACAACGGACTTTGCATGTCTATACCGTTGTTTTAGCTGCAAACAAAAAAAATACACAATTATACAACCCTTTTTAGGGAAATACTGTGCAACTGTCTGAAAAGGAGTCATAAAATGCCTTTAAAAAATTTTGACATACCTTTTCTTTATTGGATTTTTAAATAAAAATAAATTAAAGTAAATCTAAAGGATTAAAATTTTTACCCCCATGTGCAATTTGGGTACCCCTGATGTGAAAAATTAGGGTCGTTCCCAAGTGTCTTTAAATTTGTTTTATGACATTTGTGTATCAAATATTAAAATTCTTTCTGTATGGATAAATACAGTAAACCTTACTCTTAAATCACAGCCAACAAAATTTTAAGCAATCGTGTCCAGATAAAGATACGAGCCAAACACCGTCAAAGTTGTTGCAATTTGGGTACCGTGACGTTAGCATAATTAGATAATGCATTAGAAATCATGTGACAAATTTTCATTTTTTTTGTGAACTTTCCCTTAAATATCCATTATGTTCATTTTATTAAACATTGTAGTAGCTATGTCTTGAAATAATAAATATTTTTAGGAACCGAGCAGTAAAAGTGACGCCAAGGACAAAGTATAGAGGCTATCGGAATAGAAACGACGTGAATAAAGAACACAAGGGAATATCAAGGTTAATTTTAAAATCTAAAGAAATATCATACAATTAGGTTTCACAATATATCTGAAAATTTATCTACACACTTGATTGAGCTTAATAGATTAGTAAAAGTGTGAATTAAAGAAAATTGTTATGCTCCGTTGAGGTCAATGGGCGGGAAAGGATAACGTTATCATAACTAAAGTACCCCAGACTTCAGAATTGAGTGAGTTGGTGTTTTACGCCCGTGCAACGCTATATAGGTTATTTACAGGCGATGAACATGAAAAGGATGATACAATGAACATGAAATGATGATGATAAATGAAATATGGGATGGGATGGGATACACAGGGACGGTAAATTTTGAAGAACCACAGGAAAATGGGAGAAGTGGGTAGGGGCGGAAAATTTAGCCTATGTGGTGCACTACTTGGCGGTCCACAAATGGGTCTTTTACGTGCATGAAGCGTGGCATTCTCCACACACGTTGGCCCACTATGGTCGGCGGTCTTCAGAATTGATCAGTGGGGTACTAACGAGTTACAACTGCTTGGCAGTTGATTAAAATCCCTCTCAACAAACTTGGAAATGTCAGCCTTTCTATTACAGGCATTCTTAACAAATTCGGACATTGATTCAGAGATTGGGTAAGAAATTTTGGTCTGATCCTCAAATATTGGATCAACACTGAAAAGCCGTTTCTGGCTCAAACCCTGAATAACTACACTGCTCGGAGTCAGATTCAATCAGCTTATCAACGTCCATTTGAATGAAAGGCTCATTATCATCCTAGTCGCAAATAATGTCACTATGATCCTCCATTATATGTGTTTTGTCCCACGGGTATGTTAATGTTTTCCAGGAAAAGATAACTCTTCTATCGTCACCCCTGACGCCGCGATATTTTTTCTTCCGTGTTATTCTATCACTCTCTCCATCAGTCGGTCTTACATAGATTGGTAATAAATTAAAATACTTCATACGTGCTGGAGCAACATCAACACAGTCGAGAAGAACATGCTTCAAAGAATACCGCGAGTCACAGGGAATGCACATCGGGGCCTCCTCCTGTGTCATCAGGTGGCCATGAGTTACTCTAGAGTGTCCTATACGACATCTTGTGATGACCACCTGGTCTCGACGGCATCTAAATGAAACATGACTCTCCCCGAGCTGTGGTTTTAGCTCATGAAGTTTGTTATGCTCAGCGGCAGCCCAAACCTCATCCCATAAAGTCTGAACATATATTCGGATTGTATTTCTACAATCCGAATAAGGAATAAAACATTTGGACACGGGCTTACGAAGAGCATCCTTTGCAACCCTGTCCACAACTGAATTCCCATGAATACCAGTATGACTGGGTACCCATAGGAAAATCAATTCTGTGCCACATCTAATCAATTGATGAACCATATATACAATTTTAGAAATTAATGTGTTTTTCAATTTACAATTCTCAATTGCGAGAAGACAAGAGAGGGAGTCGGAACAGATAAAGAATTGAGAGTGCTCAGAGGCATCAATTAGCTTGAGGGCTAAAATGATGGCTCTTGCTTCAGCTGTAAAAATGGAAGCAGTAGACGGGAGGCGTTGTGTTGACGTGCTATTCCCCGAGACAGCAGCAGCAGCAGCAACGCTATCACCATCTTTAGAACCATCTGTATAAACTGTTAGAAATCCAGGATATCTAGATATTCTAAATAATATTCTGGAACATTGTATAATTATGCAGGACAAAAAATCTTTTTATGATATACTGTATGAATAATGACATTTGGGAATAATTGTGCATGACACAAGTGTACAAAATCTATCACTTAGATGATTATGCCTGCTTTTGATTTTTATTATTTTTATTTTTAGATCCCACTAGGAGTCCTTGATAAAGATGAGACCAAATTTGCTGATATGGTAGACATTCTTGAAACATATCACACATATGTTCCTGGTACTAATGAGCCAATTGTTTTACCATTATTTGGTGATGCCCTGAGTGTTGAGCGCACCTTTGATGCTCAGAATGCAAGAATAAATGCAGCAGATGCTTGGGGACAACTTCAAGGACTACACCCGGCAATACAAAAGTGACACAAAGGGGCTTTTTTACTACAGGTATTTATAGGGCAAATTAAATATTGTATCTGTAAAAATCCCCAAAAGACAAAAATTCGTAGACCCAATCTGTTCACATAAAAATTTTCTAAAATGTTAGTAACCTAGCTCAAAATCTCGGGGTAATGGGCCTCTGGGCCCCTATTTATTTAAAACCCTGTTTAAAGAGTTTTATTAACTTACCATTCTTAACATGGTTATTTTTAGAACGTTGTAACACTGAAGTGACAAACTGATTTTAGTGATGCTATAAATTTTGAAGCATTTATGTAGCCTTTTCCAGTAAGAATGTAAAAGTAAGACAATTTGCATTGAAAAAATATGAAGATGTTGCTATCCCCTTTAATTATAAAAATACCAAGTGTCAGTTTGAATAAGAAAGGAAAAGTAGCAAAATTTGCAAGGTTTATATTTTCAAAACAAACAGAAATTTGCAATTAAAGACCTTTGAAATTTTCTACTGCAAAACAGCCTTTATGGTTGATGTTCACACTGACTAGTTAGTTAGTTAGTTATTGCTTTGCTCCCAAGCAGCGCGATTTCGGCTATATCCGGGAGATGAACATGAAATGATGATGAAGTGGAGGAAATGGGGACACAATGCCAATCGGGTAGGAGAGTTTTGACTGCCACTGGAAAAAGGAGTGATGGGTAGGGACGGGAAATTTTGCCTCCTGCATGGGGATCCTACGGGTCCTGCAGCAGGGTTCTATAACGTGCGAGGAACGTGACATTTTTCCCAACACGGTGCACCACTATGGTTTGCGGTCAGGTTTTCCGCATTATCGCCTGACGACCCCGCATCTCTCGATGTCAGGGCTGCCCCATTCAACCACCTGGGGCACACATCACAGTCGCTTTGTGGGCAAAGCGGCCTGACCCCGATGTCAGAATTCTGAGCGCTCTTTAGTGGACTTTTACCGACAAGCTTAGCGCTGCTGCGGGCCTATTCGCCTCCCGGGCCCCGCACGGGACTCACACTAACTAGCATCTCCTGATCTTTAATAACATTTATAATGCAAAATACTTTTCCGTTTGAAAACTTTGCAGTAGGCCCTATTTAGAAGTTATGACAAAGGGAGGTAACAAAAATTAGATAAGAAAGTTGTATATGGAATAATGGTTTAGAATTTATATTGTGATATATTTTTAGAATACAATCACTTATTCTTTTCTTTGAGTGTCTTGTATTTTTTACTATATGTTGTCGGAATACGTACATTTAAATATTGATTTACTGATGCAGTATTTGTATAGAATGTAAATGTTTTTGCGAAAAAAATTATTTTTTCTGTATAACAACAAAATATTAAAGTGTCGTTTTATAGAGTGTATTGGTATCTCTTTTTTGCTAATTATACCTATCAGGAAGTAAGGCCACTACTTTGGTGCTGTCGTCTAAAGACAAAACAGTGTAAAGATCTGTCTGAATCTCAGGAGTTGCAGTGGCAGTCAACAAAAGACATTGACAGTCAGCAAAAATACTGACAAGATCTGCTACCTTTCTGTATTCAGGACGAAAATCTAAGCCCCTATAAAAATAATGCTTTTAAACACCAAGTTGTTTAATCCAACAATTCAAAAACAAAGAATTACAACATAGTGAAACAAGCTTATGTAGCCATTCCTGACGATTCACTTAGAACCATTCACCATTAAAGAACATTCAACTTAATTTGTATTCATGATCATTCACTCGATCCATTAAACATGACCATTAGCAGTGATACTGAAGGATGAAATGTCACATAAAAATTTTATTTTTTACAATGAAATCTATGTAAATGTTTGTTCTTATTTTCTCTAGTAAAACTAAAAGCACCTTCGAAATCAACATTCAACAAAATGTACATCCATACAAAATAATGAGATGTGGAATAAGTGCACTTGACACAACCTACATAATAAGTGAAAATTTATAGAAACCACAATGAAAAACAACCAGCAGCCTTCAAACATTGTCATTTACTCATAGTTAATAAATCTGACCAACATCCAGTAAAATTTGGTTTAATTTATTTGAGTTAAATAACTTATACAAAAAAATGTAAAATTAAAAAGATATTAAGATTTATAATAAGCATATCAACAACAACAACAACTTTAAAAATATGGAATGAAAAAGCCAACAGCATTCAATGTGATCATTCAGGTCTCTGTTCTAAAACCTTTATTTGACCCACATCTTAGAAAATAATTTTCTTTTTAAAACTATATTAATTCAGATGTAGAATATTAATTACCATTCAGAAATACAGTGGCATTCATCAAATAATAGCAGACAAATCTGGTCTGACAAGTCTTGTATTAATTCTAATGTTTTCCCTTTCAAAACTTCAGGGGAGGCAAGAATCACATCAACTTCCCCATCTATAATGGCTGAAAATATCAGAACTTATAAAACTACCCAATTGTCATTATGTGGACTATCAGATCACATTTTATTTGTTGTTGTCATTTTTTTATGTTCCCCAAACGAAGTGTGGGAACATATTGTTTTTACTCCGTTTCTTATTATTCTTATTATTCTTCTTCTTCTTCCGCACTCCAAAAAACGCTTGTCCGGGTATAGCCGAAGAGATGTGAAGACTGAGCTTTATGAAACTTTCCACAGTGATAGGGCACATATCAGAGGGTTGCACAACGTTTTCGAAATTTTCAAAATGGCCACCGTTTCCGAGAAAACAGCGAAAGTTCATTATATAGGACATTGCTATATCTCGGTAACCTAGGTGGTCAGGACCTTGAAACTTGGTAGGATTATAGAGCTTGATGAGTACTACAAAAATATCCAAAAAAAAATTGAAGCGATATTTACGGTTTTTCCGCAAATTGCGAAAATGTGAAATTTCAAAATCCAAGATGGCCGCCAAAATTTAAAAGTGCTTGGATTTTGTTAAAAATTAATATTCTGGTAGATTTTGATGTTGCGAGTAATGCTCCACATCAGAGGTGTCTATAAGAGTTTCGAAATTTTTTAAATGGCCGCTTTTTTTTTAATAAATAGCAAAAGTTCATTATATAGGACATTGTCATATCTCAGTAACCCAAGTGATGAGCACCTTGAAACTTTGTGGTATTATAGAGCTTGATAAGTACTACAAAAATATTTTAAAAGTTCTAAAGAGATATTTACAGTTGTTCTGTTAAATGCAAAAACATGAAATTTCTAAATCCAAGATGGGCGCCAAAATTTATCCAAGATGGCATGTGTAAACACATCATTGACAATGCCATGAACATTATACATATATATTTTAAATTTTTACATCATTAGCACATTCTATAAATCTGAAAAAGGCAGTATTTTTGCTGCTTTGGGGTACATCTTGTTCGTTTGGGGAACATCTGTGACGGCTGCCGTCACAATCAATACTCGTTTTTGTGTGTGTTGTTTTATTAATTGCAAGGTGTAGTAAACAAATGAATGTGGCAGGTCATATTGGTGGATCCGGGGGGGGGGGGGGGGGGGCGCATACTGAAAAACATGTTGATTGTATATATTCACTAAATGGAAATGAGATCAGCCCCACTTTTCAGACATCCTGGATCAATCACTGCAGGCATTATATGTATTAGACATCCCTTAGCTTAAATCAAATAATATTCAAAACTTTTCATATTAAAGAATTAAATGGATACCATAACCTTTGGACGCATGTGACCATGGTACATTATATATCAAAGAAAATATACCATATTAACTTAGATTTTTTTTATTGAAGATAATACAGATTTTATTTTATAAATCAAAAAATATATAGAAATTCTCACATTTGATGGAATCAGATTCTGCTCCTTTAATTAATGTTGCTGCCTTGATGTTTTTGGAGGTCATGCTATCAACCTGGTCCTTCATTAATGCACGTAATGGTGATATTACCGAACAAGATTGTTTCCTTGATGTGAAATTGATAGTTAACTAATATGTTTGTTTGTTTGTTTTCATCAGATTTTTTTTGATAATTTCCCACTATAAACCAACAACTGAAGACACAAAGTTTAATAAAAGAAATCATGATTTAACCCCCCCCCACACACACACACACTAACTTCACTAACTTTCAAATATTTTTTTTATTGTCCAGTTTATCTGTTATTATCAAGAAGCTTATTATTACTTAAAACACAAAAACAGTTTCATTTTGAATTTTCTGTATTTTCTAAAAGTCCAGATATATGCATACCAGTGAAGATATATGAGGGAGTGAGTGAGTGAGTTGGTGTTTTACGCCCGTGCAACGCTATATAGGTTATTTACAGGCGATGAACATGAAAAGGATGATAAAATGAACATGAAATGATGATGATAAATGAAATATGGAGATGGGGTGGGAAACAAAGGCCCGGTAAATTTTGAAGAACCACAGGAAAAAGGGGAGAGGTGGGTAGGGGCGGAAAATTTAGCCTATGTGGTGCACAACTGGGCGGTCCACAAAGGGGTCTTTTACGTGCATGAAGCGTGGCACTCTCCACACACGTTGGCCCACTATGGTCGGCGGTCAGGGTTTCCGTATTATAGACCTGACAACCCCCGCGGACGAGGGCTACCCTATTCAGCCACCTAGGGTACACACTTGGTCGCTCTGTGGGCTGAGCACTGACCCGACGTCAGAATCCCAAGACCCTTAGTCGCCTCTTACGACAAGCTAGGCTCTGCTGCGGGCCTATTCGCCACCCGGGCCCCGCACGGGACAAGATATATGAGGGAAAACAGTATATATAAAACTTTTTCCAAATCCAGTTGGTAATAAAGCCATGACATTATTCCCTGCCAATAAATGCTGAATACAAGTTTTCTGTTCAGGTTTGATTTCAAAATTAAATACATGTTCTTTGCATATTTTTTCAAGGTATTCCATTTTGGAATGACTTTTTTTAATATTTGGTGTCAATATATAATGTTAATTATCTATTATTTATAATATATATTCATTACTAGTTTACTTTTATTTTGTTTAAAGTTTATTTATTCCTGTTTTCAATTCTATATAATATATAATTTAATTCACAAATCCGTTTCTAATCTTCATGTTTTAAAAAAAAAAAGTTAGTGAAATAACCGCGAAACAAACTTTCTTCGTCTCGATATTTTTAGACTTTTTACGAAATCACGTGACCTAAGCGGTCTCCTTTTGAAGTAGAGAAAGAAGCGATTTGATTGGTTGGAATTAATTATGATGGCGGAAAGATCATTGTTGACATGAAAAGAATCGGTAAAGTTTATATTCTCACCCGTAGAAATGTGCGGATATTGTCCGTTTCCGATTTTCGTCTTAGTATTTCCTTTTGAAACGCATGTCGGTAAAATGTTTTAAACAAATAGATTATGCATTATATATGAACAAACAAAAATGAAATGGAAAAAAATAATGAACAAAAATGAAATGGAAAAAATAATCAAATGAATTTAAATAATAGAATAAGAGACCATAACATTCGTGTAATGCAACTGCAAATTAATTGAATGAGCTGTATGACCATTTAGGAATTTTATTCCTCAGTATGAAACCAACACATATAGTGCATGATTTAGCATCTGTAAACCAGCTGTTGAAAGACCATGAACTACAACACTCTTTGACCTTCAGAAATATTAAAGTGGACAAAGGATATGGCACTGACATTGGTTTGTTACTACATGTACTATACACTAGACAATTATATGAGGAAGACTAAAGTCTTAAGAAGCCCACGAAGATTTGCCAAGCATGAATATTATTTAAATTTTAAAGTTATGCTGAAAAAAAAGACTTAGGATAATTTTGCGAGTCTTGACGAAATGCAAGTCTGTCACAGGAGCTACATGTTTGCAGCTGTCAAAGTTGGAGTTGAGACATTTTATTCCTGTCAACTATAGAAAATAATTAGATGTGGAATAAATGTATTAGACACAACTCCAACTAAACAAAAATTTTAAAATCCACAACGAAAGACAGCAAGCAGCCATTAACAATGCCTACAGGCGCTGCTAGCCATCTTGCTATTGGCCCAAGGACAAAATTAAATGTATAAGATTCAGACCAATCCCACTGAGCATCACAATTTTAAGACCCCTCTCTATGTAGTTATTTCACACTTCTACCATTCATGTAGATTGCTGGTATTAAGACACTACATGCATGATTTATTTGTTTATTTGTGAAACTTATTTGCGGTTTTTAATTACAATCAAAGAAAACAATAAGGCACAAAGATATAAATGAAAACATATATGGACTGACAAATTGAATTGATACATGTACTTGTCAGCAAGTAATACTCGTCATCCGAATTTCAAGCATTTATTATTGTTAACTTATCCCAACAGGCAGATCAAATATGAAAACAGATCCAGAATGGGAAAATTTCATAAATATTACGATATTATGGAACCTGTATCAATAATGTCTATTGTCTACATTGTATATTCTGATTTCTGATTCTTTAAAGCCTCAAATGCGGCCTATAATTCCTACAGACAGTCTGCCATATCAAATATGTGGGCATGCCTTTTGGAATCCATGACTTCAACTGTTTATTCTTTTCTTCAAGCAGGAAATCAAAATTGTTTCTAGTGGTCATCGATGAGTACTTATCATTCAAGTCCCATCATTAGATCTTGTAATGTGTCAGTTATTTCTATCTTCTGATATTTCGGATGGGACCTTCCATGAAACATTTCCTTTGTCGTGTTCTGTGAACTTTTCAACAACATAGGGAGCTCTAATGATCATAGTCACTGATGACGTATATTGATGTTTGTATCATAGAAACCAATAGGGCACATTTATGTATATAGAGTTCATATACATATGTTTTTACCTGCGTCGCCGAAGGCGAAAGCAGGTCTAGTAGTCGGGTCACTCCGTCCGTCCGTCTGTCCGTCCGTCCGTCCGTCCGTCTGTCCGTCCGTCCCGCTATGGGGTGCCTGTCTTGTGTAATCTGAATCTCAAAAACCAAACACTAGATCTTTCTGAAATTTTACACAGTGATTACAGATATATTGAAGATGTGCACCTCCCCTTTTGGGGTCATTTTATAATTTCGTTTTGAAATTAGGGGCCCTAAAGGGGCCAAAAAAGCGACTTTTTAATTTATTTCCACAATAACTTTTGTTCTGGTGGACCAAATGCTATGAAACTTTGCAGTAATGTTACTTACCATAAAAGGAAGGGTTGGGCTGATTGTGGGTGTCCCCTCTTTTTTTGTTTAGAAATTAGGGGCCCTAAAGGGACCAAAAAAGTGACTTTTTTATTTGTTTCCGCAATAACTTTTGTTCTGGTTGACCAAATGCTAAGAAACTTTACAGTAATGTTACTCTTCATAAGAGAAAGGGTTGGGCTGATTTTGGGTGTCCCCTCTTTTTTCGTTTAGAAATTAGAGGCCCAAAATTTTTTCCACAATAACTTTTGTTCTGGTTGACCAAATGCTATGAAACTTAACAGTAATGTTACTTACCATAAAAGGAAGAGTTGGGCTGATTTTTGGTGTCCCCTCTTTTTTTGTTAAGAAACTAAGAGCCTTTAAGGGGCCAAAAAAGCAACTTTTTTATTTGTTTCCACAATAACTTGTTTTGGTTGACCAAATGCTATGAAACTTTACAGTAATGTTACTCACCATAAATTAAAGGGTGGGGATGATTTTGGATGTTCCCTTTTTTTTTTAGGAATGAGGGGCCCAAAAGGGGCAAAAATGTGACATTTTTAATTCATGGTCGATTTAGAAATTTTTTTTACAAGTTAATTTTGGTCATATATTGGATACAAAATGGAAGATACAATATTTTCTTGACCCACCTTTTCTGTTTAGCAATAAGAGGACCAAAAGGGGGAAAAATAGAAACTATTTTTTGTGTCTATTTTTACAATATTGGGTGGCATGTGACAAATATGCTTTGTAAGTCCACCATAGGATGAGAGTGTCAAAATATTTTGACTGTCCATATTGGGCCTAGAACATACAGGGTTCAACGTTTTGCCGTACGACGCAGGGCCAGACATCGATTGGTCTTGTTATAAGGTCAATATACAAGGTTCATATACATATCATTATTAATAATTGCAGACCCTATAATCGGGAGTCCTAATGATCATAGACACTGATGACGTCTCTGTCTCTGAGGACACTGATGATCATGGAAACCGATCTTAATTTTATGAAATCTGAACATATTAAAGTTACTTAAAATTAAATCAGAATAACTTTTCTAAAAGAAAATAAACCTAAGGGTTCTCCTAAATTATAGATTGTAACACCATTGTGAAAGGAATTAATGATGCCGCTCGATTATTATAGGATTGAACACCTACTTTCGGTCGTTCATGCATGAATGAACGGATCTCGGGGCTCACGAGCTGAATGAATGGCCGAAGGCCGTTCATGTAACAGTTATGTTAGTTAAGAGATCCGTGTGTTCAATCCTTTTAATTCTTAAAATTTCTCCATAGAGAAGACTGTGACATTATTCAAGCAAGTACTGATGCTAGAAATTGGAAGACAGCTGTTAGTAATGAGCGATCAGATGACGCCTGTGGATAAGGGCAAGCACTATTGCAGATTGTGATGTAGAACTGGAAAACCAACCAAGAGCATCGAAGAGAATGGTACACCGTGCGTCAGCAGGAAACGTAAATGACACAACTTTCCTTTACTATAAACGAAACATGTACTTCCCGTTTATTGATCATTGTATAAGTCAGTTGCGAGAAAGATTTCATGAAAATAACTCCGCAATGTACATCGGAGCTAAACTCATGCCGACCCCAATAAACAAGATGACAGATGACGACAAGGAAATTATGTTAGAATGGTTCAGCCCTGCTGTCCTTTTCACAAAAATTCTTAAGTTTATTCTTAAGATTTATTGTTACGCTTTTCGTAGCGCAATTCTTAAGTCCTTTTCACGAAACCTATCGTAAGTAATTTTTTTTCTCTTACGAGAAACGTAAATAATTATTCGTAAGAAAAAAGTTACGACTATTCGTACGATTAATTTTATCCTAGCAACATATTTTCGCTTTCATTTTGCATGCGCATTCGTCGATTTCCGGTTACCGCCATTGACAGGTGCGCGACATTGTTGACCTTGCAACTTCGGCTTGTACCTTTCTAATGAACTCATTTAGCTCTACAAAACTATCCATGGGGTCGAAGTTGTCAGATGACCCTTTATAGGGGTTAAAGCCCCTTAAAGGTGAAAAATAGGTTTTTGCATGTTTTTGGTCTATAGAATGAAAACTATTGTAGATAGAGAAAAGCTGTTGCTTGCTTAAATGTTCAGCTTATTTAGTTCTACAAAAGTCTCAATAAGGTCAAAGTTGTCAGATGACCCCTCATAGGGTAAAAGCCCCTTTTAGGCGAAAAATAGTGTTTTTGGCCTGAAGAATGAAAACTATTGTTACAGTAAATAGAGAAAAGCTGTTGCTTTCTTAAATGTTCAGCTCATTTAGCTCTACAAAAGTCTCCATAGGGTTGAAGTTGTCTGATAACCCCTTATAGGGGTTACAGCCCCTTAGTGTTTTTTGATTATTTAGAATGAAAGCAATTGCAAATAGAGAAAAGATTTTTCATGCTTATAAACATTCAGCTCATTTAGCTATACAAAAGTCTTCATAGGGTTGACATCAAGACCATGTGAGCGATTCAGGCTCCTTGGAGCCTCTTGTTACAAAGTATTATTAATATAACCTATCTGAGCTTCTGTATGTTGCATAAGGTTAATATGAACATTTTGCAACAAATAATGTCCATTTATAACTAGAATAAGAATAAAATAACCAAAAATATTGATGAACAATGTGCTGCCATTGTGTGCAATGGCATTTCTGTGATAAAATGACTAACATTTTAGCTTGGAAGAGTGAAATACAATAAAAACTTTGAAAAGTTATGGTAAATTTTAGATAATAAGGCATATTCCAACACATATATACCAATTTGAGGCATTTTGAGGATAATCCAACAAAAAAAATTGGCAATTTAGTATGACAAATCTGACTAAAATAAGGTTTCAATTGGAAAATTTCATATAAATTTTAAAATGTCAATGAAAATAAAATTTCATAAAACAAGTTACCTACTTTGAGCTTATTTTGTCTTAACATTATATCATTCGTTAAATTAAACCATCCAAATGGACACAGTAACTGTAAATGAGTGAGCTAAATTTTGACCTTCATTCATTCAGGGTATAAATTACTAAATCAAGCCCCCTCTTTAATCAACCAAAAAATCAGTTTTTCAAGACCCTCTAGCCATTTTACCTTGAGTAAAACCTCTTGACAAGTATATATCCTCAGAATCCTTAACATGTATCTAGTTTGTTTACAAGTTTTCATAACACATTTAAAGCCTGATAGAGAAAAGCTATCTCGTCGAAGAGCAGCCTTAAAATAGAAACGATTTACAGACAGCATTTTCAAAAAGTAAAGGTCCTGGGATACCCCCTTTTAGCTAACTTAGGTCTTCTTAATAATTTATAAATTTGGGCTGGACATGTTACTAAGATGTTCTAGTTTCCAAATATATGCAGATATTACAAAACTTTACATTTTTATGAAAAATATTGAACCTTGAAATCACTACTTTGGAAATTCGTAGCAACTCGGCTATTGTGATGATGATGGCGGGCGGCTGGGCGGGCGGGCGTTTTGGCGGACGGGCGTCAACAATTGGTTTTCCGGACCATAACTTAAAAAGTTATGAACCGATTTTAAAGTGAGTGAGTGAGTGAGTTGGTGTTTTACGCCCGTGCAACGCTGTATAGGTTATTTACAGGCGATGAACATGAAAAGGATGATAAAATAAACATGAAATGATGATGATAAATGAAATACAGTCAAACCTGTTTTAAGAGGCCACCCTTGGGATGAGAAAAAAATGACCACTTAAGACAGGTGACTGCTTAATCCAGGTTTGTTTTTGTTGTTTTATTAAAGAAAGGGACAAAAAATATATGGCTGTCTAAAGCAGGAGATTGCCTAATAGAGGTGGCCGCTAAGGCAGGTTTGACTGTACATGTATGGGAGTGGGGTGGGAAACAAAGGACCGGTAAATTTTGAAGAACCACAGGAAAAGGGGAGAGGTGGGTAGGGGCAGAAAATTTAGCCTATGTGGTGCACTACTTGGCAGTCCACAAAGGGGTCTTTTACGTGCATGAAGCGTGGCATTCTCCACACACGTTGGCCCACTATGGTCGGCGTTCAGGGTTTCCGTATTATAGACCTGACAACCCCCGCGGACGAGGGCCACCCTATTCAGCCACCTAGGGTACACACTTGGTCGCTCTGTGGGCTGAGCACTGACCCGACATCAGAATCCCAAGACCCTTAGTCGCCTCTTACGACAAGCTAGGCTACCGATTTTAAAGAAACTTAAGGATATTGTTACATACCATAAGAGGAGGAACCCTATTGATTTTGGGGTAAATCTGTTCAAGGTCAAGGTCACAGCTACAGATTTAGTTAGTTATTGCTTTACTCCCAAGCAGCACGATTTCGGCTATATCCGGGAGATGAACATGAAAGTGGTGATGCAATGAACATGAAATGATGATGAAGTGGAGGAAATGGGGACACAAGTACAATCGGGTAGGAGAGTTTTGACTGCCACTGGAAAAAGGAGTGATGGGTAGGGACGGGAAATTTCGCCTCCTGCATGGAGATCCTACGGGTCCTACTCTTACCGAGACCTGCAGCAGGGTCCTTTAACGTGCGAGGAACGTGACATTTTTCCCAACACGGTGCACCACTATGGTTTGCGGTCAGGTTTTCCGCATTATAGCCTGACGACCCCGCATCTCTCGATGTCCGGGCTGGCCCATTCAACCACCTGGGGCACACATCCCAGTCGCTTTGTGGGAAAAGCGGCCTGACCCGATGTCAGGTTTCTGAGCGCTCTTTAGTTGACTTTTACCGACAAGCTTAGCGCTACTGCGGGTCTATTCGCCGCACGGGTACACAGCTACAGAAAAACCTTAGAAAATTTCTTGAATTAGTGGTTGCCGGACCATAACTCAAAAAGTTTTCAACTGATTTTAATGAAACTTTAGGATATTGTTACATACCATAAGAGGAGGAACCCTATTGATTTTTGGGTAAATCTGTTCAAGGTCAAGGTCACAGCTACAGAAAAAAACCTTAGAAAATTTCTTGAATTAGTGGTTTCCGGACCATAACTCTAAAAGTTTTCAAATGATTTTAATGAAACTTAAGGATATTGTTACATACCATGAGAGGAGGAACGCTATGGAATTTGGGGTAAATCCGGTCAAGGTCACAGCGACAGAACAACATGTGAAATTTACTTAAAAAAGCAGTTTCTGGTCAATTACTCAAAAAGTTGTCAACATATTTTAATTAAACTTTGTAATGTTGTTTCCAATTATAAGAGGAGAAACCGTAATGTTTTGGGGTAATTTCGTTCAAAGATCAAGGGCAGGAAAGTTTTGGTTAATAAAATACGGCAACTCGGCTTTTGCACCCATGTGCATATTGATTTTAGCACTATTTTCACATACGTTCCACATCTGAATGACCGATTTAGTAATTGGTACCCTAAAGACTATATTTTGTGTTTCTGAATTGAATAAAAAAAGTTTTGTTATACTTCAGTGTCCTTTCTGACTTGTTTTGCAAATTTTCATGCAGTTATTTGCACCATTAAGAAAATTATTGCTATTTTAGTACCTTACATATCTACTGCTTTTTGTCTAATGAAATGGCAAGATCAACATATTTACAAATTTAGTGCTCAAATTTTCAGATTTTATTAAAATTTGCCATTTTTACAATATAGTTTCTAAGATTAACATCATATAAACATAAAAAAGTCTTGAGAAATGTAAATCAAACCAAATTAGTACCATGATTCTGCTGCTTTTAATTCATACTATGAACATTTTTGGTTTGGCCGCAAAGAGGTATAGATGTATATTTGAAACCAATTTTTACAAAGTACAGACCCTTTAAAATTCAAACTAACCATTTTTGCGCTCATCGTGCGCTCATCGTGCATTCACCGTGCGCTCATCGTGCACTCACCGTGCGTTCATCGTGCGCTCATCGTGCGTGTGAGTGGTTAAGCGTGTAGATGAACGTTTAATCGTGTAAATGAACGTTTCAATCGTGTGAGTGGTTTAGCGTGTAAATGAATGTTTCAATCGTGTAAATGAACGTTCCAATCGTGTGAATGAGCGATTCAATCGTGTGAGTAGTTTACCGTGTAAATGAATGTTTCAATCGTGTAAATGAACGTTTAATCGTGTAAATGAATGATTTAATATTTCTAATGTGCAAAGACAGCTGCATGTATATGCAATAGTATACATTGTCGTGATTGAAGTCTGTTCGTGTTATCTTTTCAAATATAGGTACATACGTATTATCCATAAGTTTTATTTTTGACTATAAAACATGTATGCAAGTCTCCGTAGAGTAAAGAACCTGTATAACGAATAAATATCAATGCTTGTTTCATCACAGGTCAGAGCGAGTGACCCACCTCGGACGCGATTCCGCTAGAGATATATGTATGATTCTGCATATTTAGAAGAAAAAATATTAACAAAAAATATCTAAAGGTTGATAAACACTTTTGCTGTCATAGATATCATTTTCAGTAGCAAGATTTGAATATTAATAAATTCTACCTTGTTGTAACAAAGGTTATAATGTGTATCTCGGAAATGGTGAAGATTGCCCTTTATAGAAGATGAGCCAAGGAGTCTGATTTTTCGTAGGTGCTGAGAAAATCATATCGAAGAAAATCGAATCAACCTATTAAACATATGAAATGGCTGAAAATAACAGTGTAGTTTTTGTGAAGATCTATGATCCTCTCGATTAAACTTTGGTGTTTCTACAGTATATTCAAATTAGATAGCTGAATTTCTCGTACATTGTTTGATGTTATTTTCGAAGCGTTTTATTCATCATTTTGTTTGTAATTTAATAAAATCTGAAGAATGGTGAAAAATAAAAAAATCATACACCACGCGAACAGACTGATATTTGTCACAAGAGTTATCGACCAGCGGGCGTCCTGTTTAAACAGGAAATTGACCAATTTCAAACTGTTAATTAGTTGACCTGAATTATCAAATTACCTTCAAATTTCACCTGAATATTCTCGAATCATTTGGCTATTTAACAGTACTAAATAAGATACTGTAAGGTAAGATTTGATATGAAATGTATAAGATTTCCAAGAGGTCTATTTCTAAGTTTGAATTTTGAAAAAAAAAATGTACGATTGACTTTAAACTGTTCCTTTGGAAAAAATGTGATAAAAATGAAAAGAAAAAAGTTGACTCGCTTGTAATGCAAGTGCCTATTTCAACAGGTCGAATCTGAATTTACAAATTAGCGCGGAGACACTGTAGTGGAGACCAATCTCTTTAATTATTGTCTCAGGTAGGTGGTTTCCGTGGGGAGGGGGTTTAATTGCGTGCTTTGCTGTGGATTATCTAAAAGGGAGCTTCGAGACTGGACTATACCTCGAAACTAGTTTAACCCCGCCACATTTTAAATGTCGTAAATTGTTTTCAAAGCTTATATTTCCATTTGTCGTCTTTATGTTATCATAGACTTATACAGGTCTATGATGTTATTTGTTCTTTGCATACAATTGTCAAAAAGCTAGGTTGAAAGAAAGTCTTTCTTTTAAAATATTGTTTCTGATATGTATGCCGATTTCTCAGATTAGAACTAAAACAGTGAATAGCGGCCCCTGCATGTTGATACTGAGTTCTGTTGGCGGTTTTCGGTCGTTGACGTTTTATAAATACATGTACCTAAACATGAATAAATGTTTTGTACCGTACTCTCGGTTTGATGCACGTCTTATGTTTTTTTTTAATCATTCTTTATTGCACGTAGCATTATTTCTTAATACAGTGTTAACTTTTTTTTTTGCTTCGGAACAGCAACGCTTATTTATAAGATACAACACAACACATAAAATTAGTACGAATCCCAGCAACACAATTACAGAAAAATAGAGATTTTTTTTTTAGAAAAGAGCAAATTACGCATCGAAAAATTTTCATTGTAATTTCATAACGAAAATAATAGATTCAAATTTTAACGGGCATGATATTGCAAATACGTCTTTATAAATATTATTTTAATAAAAAACGAAAATAAGTTTAACTATTCGATTATGAGTAAGGGGGAAATCAGGGAGAGCGGGGTATGAAAGCCCATTAATTTTATAATTATTTCTTTTAAAGAGCATTTGTACATGTAAAATAATATCTTGGGCATTCATTTTTAAAATTTTAAATTTAATCAAGAAATATATAATATTTAATAATAATATTTTGACTTAAAATGAACGTGTAACTGTTGTCATAGATCTTTACAGGTCTATGCTGTTGTCATATGGCAAATTGAACATATATTTTTATCTTCACGTGTGCATAATTTGTCACAGATGGTTGTTTGGACGCGGGCCAAAAGCGGCAGGCGGATTTTAATTAAGTAGGTCACAGCATGACATCCCAGGTATCCCGATCGACAGGTGTTAAAAGGTAGACTCTGAACACGTCAAATAAACAAAAAGGTAATTCATAAGATATGCAATATACAAAAGAAGAAGACAAAATAATCTAAAGAAAAAATGAAAAGATACAATGTCTTTAATGTTCTATTAAAAGTTACGAAAACGTGACGTTTAGGAAAATATTTATTTATCTACTCAATAAATTAAAGAACACTTTTAGAATGGGCCCTCATATTTCGCCCGTTTTGGTACACATGTATGGCTAGGAATTTTTCTAGTGATCGTAAAATACAAACAAATGTGGATAATTTATAAAGATTATATAGCACAACCCGTGCTTTAACAACTGTGTGTGCCTTTTGTTATGTCTACGTTTTTATCTTTCTTACCAGTTTTTCTTGACACGCAGCATCATTCTAGTTAAATTTTCTTAAAAAAAAACAAAGAAAAGGTCGATTCATCTGTAATAGTAGTAAAATAAAGAAGGAATTTGTTCATGGCACACACTTGCCCCGCGTAAATCCCCAGACAAGAAGTAATGTTCAGTTGCACGGTCACGCTGAACCACCCTATTAAATCATTTTCATGAACGGAAAATACATGACGAAAACTTGCAAACTATTTTTTATAAAAATGTTCATATCGACCCAGTCCCGAGACAAAAATAGTGGTGGTACAGGTCTGCAAGTCACTTAGACATACATAAAACTTATGATACTGAACCACCCTTCTTTCACATGTACATTTACATGGTTTAGAAAAATCATGACGGCATCCTCCCAAATCAGGGTTTTTGAGTCAACGTCCCGCTCCATCCTACATCATGTCATGTTTTAGTCGTGGACGTGGACTCCAATAACCGACTCGGGAGGAATCCATGACGATACTAGAAATACCAACGTACCGATAGACGGACAAACGGGCAGGAGTAGAACTTTATACCCTTACATATCCTCGCGGGATCTAAATTAACTATTTTTTTCTTTTTATATTATATTTATTAAATTGTGTCCGTATGTACGCCATACGGCAACAGTTGGTATATTTATTAACGAACGACCACATGTCGCGGTATGCAATTTTCATCCATCCTCAAATATACTTCTTGTTTGTTGAGTATTTTACATTCAATTTTGTTCCTTCGTTCGTCATATACTACAACTCGCGTAACTCGGCTTCTTTCGATCTTATAATGCTCAAGTTTGAAATAGGCGTTATTTGAGTATAGGATGCGTTTTCTTGACCAATACGACATTTACTTCAATGTTTAAGTTTTTGTTTCAAACTACATGTATATTGTTACATTTAAATTATGTCATGTTTTCGGGTAAAACGACGTACCCACGTTTTACATAAGCAAGACATTGGATAATCATACATTACACTTTAAAGGAAAGGCATAAGCACCATTCATTTATAGGTCGGTGCGTCTAAATACCTTATAGCCGGGCTACCTCAAAACATGCACTAAGCCGTAAAAGATAATGTTCCACAGTGTATACCAAAGTTAGTAATACCATTCTAATTATTATAAATATCACAAGCCGAAAGGTTTGTAAAGATAAGTAATCTTTTTTTATAGACAGTTTTAGAAAACCCTTTGATTTGCCGCTGTAAAATCTCGCCCATCACTTGGTGTCCGTCAGTCTGTACTTTGTTTACTATGTCCATCACTTGGTGTCCGTCTGTAAATATCCTGGTTGTAAAAAAAAACCGCGAGAAAATTAAAACTAAGAAACAAGCAAACAAAAATACATAATGATATTCAATCACTTGGTGTCCGTCTGTCTGTCCATGGTTTACTATGTTACATGTATCGCCAACGCGGGTATGTTAATGGAGTTCCGCGATATTTTATACAAAATCGATGTTCAAAGAAGGTATACTTTGAAGCGGATATTTTCGCCATAATAATTGTCAGATACAACTTTGAATAAAAAAATTGAAATGTCTATTGGTTTCACTTTTGTTTCTGCTATTTTTTTATTTTTCGGAAATATTCAGGTGTCACGTGACCGACAAAAGGGGTAACTTAATGTAAATTCGTTAAAAGCTATTTTCCAACCTTTTACACTGGACGGATTTTTTTTGAAATTTGGCACCGAGTTGGAGGAAACTGCCCAGTATTTGAAAAGTTCCGACCGGTTGTTAAAATCTGGTCGGAAATATTTTTAATATTAAATAATTTGTTGAGGAGAATGGAAAATGAGCGTTTCTTTGCGAATTAATCATTATTTTTTGTTCGAAATGTATGCATTTGATTAATCGGCCAGCACTTTTTGAAAACAACATAATTTTCTGAATTCGACCATGCAGGTTTTATTTTCGAAGACTTTTCCTAAAAGCTTGGAATTTTCATCTAAAGATGGCATGTAACGCCGTGATTTTGTCATCGCCGTTAACGTCAAACACTCAGGTGACGTCATAAGGGAGTTAACTCAAGCCAAGGGTATTTTGTCATGTCATACAAAATGAAAAAAAACGTCGTACGCGATTACTTGTCAAGTACTGTTTTGTTTTTAATGTCAAGTTATTAAGCAGAAAATATTTGAGTGGGTGATAAATAAAGTTATGCCAAACCTTCCTTATACAAACTTTTATGAAACCGAAACCAACGTCGCCGACTTTTTTAAAATTTTGTTGACAGATTTTTTTCTTTTATTTTTACGATGTCCTTTTATTAAATGTAATTGTTTTCTGTTCACATTTTATATCTATAAGATTCATTATGTTTTTATCCACATTTTGGCAATATTCGTGTGACGTGCAACTGATAAAATTATGCATTAATCATGTGCCGTGCGACTAAAAGAGTAAAAAAAAATGTACGGATTTGTCTGATATATAAACCAAAAGAAAAAGACAAATTCTTGGTATACAGTGGCAGTACATGTATGATAATGTCTTAATAGTGGTGAATTATTCAAAATTCCGATTACAACTGCTTTTTATTTGCAAAAAAAAAAACTCCCGAAAAAAAACTGCCAAGAAGTGACCAGAAGTTACCCCAAGTATATTTTATTTTTATAAACTGCATTTAGTTTATAATGTATTTTTTTTTAATCAAATCACTAAGGCACGGACCTTTTGATTTTTTTTTGGGGCTGGGATTTTTTTGAAAAAAAATTCCCGGTCCTGATTTTTGTAAAAAAAAAAAAAAATCTAGCCAGCACATAGGTTGAAAGGTTTCAATCTTGCCAATTAAAAGAAATAATCTTGCCAACAAATTTTCCTTGCTTAATATGTGTGTGAAAAAAATATTCTGGCCTGCACAGTGGGCGAAAAAATTTCCCGGCTCAAGGTGAAATCCCAGCCCCTCCCCCCCCAGAAAATCAAATGGTCCGTGCCTTAAGAGTTATAGACAAAGGACAATTTAAGGAAAAAAATCTAGTTAAATTATTGGTTAGCATATTATTATGTTTCTTTGATAAAAAATGTAAGATTTAAGTTATGATGACCTTACAAGCCCACATTTTTTCTTGAAGATTAAACAAGAACATAAATGCAACCAAACAAATTGTATAAGTAAAGTGTACCACAGACCTTTGAATAAATGTGAGTAATTAATAGTCAAAAGTTGACTGGTTGCTTTTTGGCTGCTGAGGAAAACATAACATGATTTTGTTTATGCTGACAGTCCTGAAAATGATCAATGTGCCAATTAAAAATGTGGTAAATGAAAATTACAAAAAATGGAATATTTACATTGAAAATTAATTTTTGAGTGTATAGTTTTATGAAATGTTGATAAACAGCTGAGGAATAAGATGCTTGTACTATGATGAATTGAAAGGATAATTTATAAAATACTTTGTTACAGTGAATTGAGTAAATATGCATGCCACAAAATCTTACTAAATAAAAAAAAAACTTATGGAGCATTTACAGCTTTCAACTTTTATTCATGTTATTAGTCTTTTATCATTTTTTATAGACTTCATTTGACAAATAAATTGGAACTATGTGATTTTATTCTTTCTTGCACTTGAGCTGTTACACATGATATTTTGCATTGACACTTGCATGTGTTTTCTTTTTCTTTGTGTGTCTAGTCAACTATTATACTTGTATGTCCAATATGGGTCCAGACAGGGCTTTCTTCATTAATGTATTGTTCTGTTCTGTATTTGCCTTGATGTTTATGAAGATATGATGTTGTGTGGATCCATCAACAATAGAAAATACACAGAGTAACAAACAAAAAAAAGTTTTTATATCACATTTATTTTTTTATATTTCACTTGATATTAAATTCACCACTTAACTCATTCTTTAACACAACATATTAATTCATGATTTTTACTCAATCTTTTTCACATCATCCTAGGATGTTTATATATTTTGTAGCTCTCAAAACAAATTTTCATAATTTCTATAGACTTTTGGACTCCTTAAGAATAAAGCTCTTTGTAAAGGTTAACACTATTTTGATGCTAGATATATCCACTTGTATTCCACATGTTTCAGTGAGAATTATATATGCACAGTCAGCATTTATCCATATCTTGAAATTGCAGATGCTGATGACTTTTATCAACTTTTAGCTTTATATGCATGGCTCTTTGTCTGAAAGAAAAAAATATTTATACTTAACTTGCTAATACACACATATTAAGCATACAATGTAGGACACAATTCACATATAAATCAACATTTAAATTAATATTTTGCAAATAAATAATGCTTTAAAAATAAATATCAGCTTACAATAATGTATTTTTATCAACAATAATGATCAATAATAGTCTTGCACTTTCACATGTCCTAAAGTTGCAGCGATTCCACTATAATGTTATCAATCAATCAAGTTTATTGGATAAAGCTCATGAATCAACAATGCAATGTAATCCAAAAGACATATATATGTAAGACATAAGTATAAAATGTAAATAAGATGAATTAAAACATTGTCCCAATATTTCAAGTTTTAATATTATATAATTATTAATTAATTCATAATTTTTTGCCTAATATCTGTGCTTGTACATATTTCATATTATTTACATATATTATCAGGTGTATTACTTGGTTATCTTAGCAATAATGAAAAGGATTTCATACCATAAAATGAGATTTTATTAACTGTACATGACTGTGTATGTACATGTCATGCATGTGTACAAAATCAGAATGACCTTTTTTAAAAATTATCAAGTTTATTACTGTCCTTTTATTTTTAATAACTGACAGTTATGCTGAATTTTAACTTTTGTCACTACCAGCAAAAGACCTAAGAGATGAGCAACAACGACCTAAAACTTATAGATATGGGCAAATGATTTCAAAAGTAAAGAAATAACACAATAGAATCTGAGAAATTGGCACGAGTTTTCTTCTTTATTGTCAAAGTAATGGTAGCGATACAATTTAATGCATCCCGTTATACATCATATTTCTCATGAAAATAAAACAATGTTACACAAAACTAACCTGTTGGTATTTTTCCGATATTCGTAGTGGTCCAAAGTGGCATGGCAAATCATCAAAAGTCAACACTGGGTCGGAATTCAGTAAGGATTAACGATTTTACGGCTACATCGTCAATAAAAGAATGTTAAAATTGTTTCCTATAATAAAATTAATTCAGAGCTCCGTCAAATAGGTCATCACATTTAAAGTAGAGACGTAACAACTGACTTTTTATTATAAACAGGTGCTTGTTGACATTTCAACGTCACTTGCACAAAATGGACGACGTCATAACAACGTCCAAGCACTTTTCTGATAATGATTTTCCAAATATGGTCAAAGAAACACGCCCACGACTTTTGGCATATTTTATATTCTGTGAGATATAACATATGTGTTCACTTGAAATGAAACAAAGGGTTCTTTTAGAATAAATATTAACTTTTGAATTGATGTTAGACCGAATAATGGAGATTGTGATAGAATAGGACGGAAGAAAAAATATCGCGTCGTCAGGGGCAACCAATACAGCTAATACATATTCATCAGGATGGAAGATTTATCTTTTCCTGGAAAAAAATTCTCGGAACTACATTAACATACCCGCGAACTTTTTGGTGTCTGTCTGTCAAAGTCTCTGGTTTAAAAACGTATAACTTTATAGGTTTCTGAAAGAAGACTAAGTTCATGTACTTTATTTAAAATGTTAAGTTTCTAATGTCTTTCTTATCAAATCATATATACACATTTTTTAATGAAGATAAGCGTTTCTCCATTATGATGAATGTGAAAACAAAGACTAACCGAACTCATTATTTTCATGTCGTGTACAAAATAAACAAAATACAGACCGCATGCATATATAACGGATGTTAAATGCGGAAGATCACAGCGGGTACCTAAGGGGAAGAAAACCACAGGTGATGATCAGGACCTTCTTGATTAATAATCGTTATTCCACTAAGAGTTGAAAGCATGCACGTAAAACAAATTTAAACAAAAGATATAGACGTTTATAGTTACGAAATAATAATCTTAAGGTCCAAAGTATTGCCAATATTGATAAATGGGGCAATCTTTTGTAATGATGATCCGATAAAGACAATATTTCAAGGAGTTATTTTCGTTTGAATATTTTCTGTTTTAAAATTTTAAAATCCTTCTCTAATGAAGTTAGATTTTATAAATCTTCATTTTGGCTGGAAAATTTAACGGGAATCGCAGTTTTGGCAAGTTTTGTTCTCTCGTTTTATAGATTTATACCTAAGGTTTCCTCTCTCAATTACTGCAGTTTTGTTATTACAATCTGGAAATAAGAAAACTTGTCATTAATCCCTGTTACAATGTATCTTTATTTCTATAAAGTGGTCGCTGCATTTTACTCAAATAATATTTTCGTATGTTCAAAATTTAAGGAGTAGAGCCACGAAGGCCCCAAATCGGCCCAGAAATTCAACTTTGATATATTTCCTTGTAATTGCTCCCTTGATGTTCATTAGACTTCATATTTTATAAATTTCAATATCTTTTGGTTAAATTGTTGATCAACAAGGAGGACAGTGAGCTAAAAAATCAGTCTATTTTGTTCAAAATCTCGTTTTTTTTGACATTTTTCATTGATATTCATGTATAAATCGGTTCAAACGAAAATGCCCACACCCGTCGACCAAAATTATTTTGTGATAGAAATGTGTATTTTATGTTATAAAATGATTATCAAAAAATTACGATGGTCGACGAAAGTGGCCAATACTATTTTTGACAAAATACGACGACAAAAACAGTGAAAATAGGCGAAAAATTAAGAATTGTATAATTTATGGCGTGTTTGAAATGCCAAGGCTAGACCTGTGATGTAGATATTTTGTTAAATCTTACATATATGAAAAGTTCAGTTATGCCTTAACTCATTTTGGATAAATTTACTAAGAGTTGAAGTAGTTTTAAAATTAGTTAAAATACCGGGCCGATTTGAGACATTCGTGGCTCTACTCCTTTCATATTTAGATTTAATTTAACTAGAAATGAATAATTTGTTGTAACCTGTATAGGTCTTTAAATTTATTCAATAAAAAGAAATAAATTATGTGTTAAATTTTGAATATTGTTAATATTATCAAGTTGGGAGATATACATGTCTTATAAGATGTTGCGCAAACGTACCAAAAGGTTAATTTAAATGAATTTATTAATGATTTTAACACTGCTGGATCCGTATTTTGCTTTGGCTTCACTGATGGTATATAGGAACAGTAAGTAACTAGCAATCAGTTCACATCAGCAATAATAAATAAATAAATTTGAAAAAAAATATAATAATTAAAAATTTAAATAAATGAATAAAATATAAAAAAAATATATATATCATTAATAGTAAATATGATAAAAATTGCGAAAATAAAAACGAAAAAAAAATTTCTTTACATTAAAAATTCGACAATTACCTGTAGGCTAGTACTGTATCTGAAAACTATAACTAAAACGTGTTTTCATTTTCTCTGCATGAATATTCAACGTTCATCGTGCGTGTGAGCGTTTAAACGTTCATCGCTCATCGTGTAACGTTCATTTGAGTGGTTAACCGTGTGAAATCCCCAATCGTGTATTTGAGCGATTCAATCGTGCGTGTGAGTGTTTAAACGCTCATCGTGCACTCATCGTGCGTTCATCGTGCGCTCATCGTGCATTCATCGTGCGCTCATCGTGCGTGTGGTTAGTTTGAATTTTAGAGGGTCTGTATTATTAATATAACAAAACCTATCTGAGCTTCTGTATGTTGCATTAGGTAAATATGAACATTTTGCACCAAATAAGGTCCATTTATAACTAGAATAAGAAAAAATAACCAAAAATATTGATGAACAATGTGCTGCCATTATGCGCAATGGCATTTCTGTGATAAAATGACTAACATTTTAGCTTGGAAGAGTGAAATACAATAAAAAAATGTTCTAGTTTCCAAATATATGCAGATATAACAAAACTTTACATGTTGAAAAAATTCAGGAGTGACCATCCTTAAGATATAATAATTTGAAATTAAAATGAATTGTACAGTGTTAAAATCCGGGAATTTCCTGCCATTTTTCATCTATATTAAAAAATTTTTAGGAAAAGTAACACTTATTTATCGTGATAAAACTATTTTTTGTATCAAATCGAATGCATCTGAGCCAAAATAAGACAAAATAAAAAAAGTGATGTGTCGCCAACTGCCTGACCCTTATCTACAATACTACATGTACTTTTAAAATGTTTTGCTGTTATATATTCAGTAAAAACTATATCACCTATAGGCAAAGTGTAATTTGCTATTTCAGTGGTGGAAAGAAAGGTTTTCCTCATGTTGGAAGAGATGAGGCAGGAGGTCCGACAAATTACAAGGCTCCTCAACATGATCATTACCAAACTAGACAAAGAAGTAAATGGTGCTGCTGACATAATGCCAGACGGGATTGCTATTCCTGTAACATCAAAAGAGGATTTTGCAAGTCTGGAAGGTCAATTGGCTGCAGATGAGAGAAAGACCCAACAACTGGTACGATTTTGAGAAAAATCCTCCCGCTTTAAAAATCACTTGACCAATAAAACTGAAAATGTGCAGGAATGTTTAATAACATGTTGCCAACAAAATTTAATCATTTGAGTTAGTTAACTACGATGGACGACGACAGACGCCAAGTGATGGCAATAGCTCACAAGGTCCAGGTGAGCTAAAAAAAGTAAGGCATATTAAAAAGGGCAATTTTAAAGTACTTAAATTTCTTCTTTAACATTTCTTTTAAGTGTTGTTAGAGAGGCCATTTATAAAATTTATTCATTGCATTAAATAAATGACGTCATAACAGCATATTTGTCAAATCAATTGCATCTTAGTATTTCATTCTTATTTATACAAAGGTATATAGAAAATGAAAAATAAAACGCTCTTGCAGAACAAGCACAGAACCTGACATCTGCACACCTGTCATCACCACAGAACCAAACCGCAAGGCCAAGACTTTGAAAGCCATAAACGATTGTATTTCCCTTTCCTTTCTCTTATGTCATTTCCAGGATCAGACGTCCTAGTTTAAAAAGGAAACATACATATACATGTTATTAAAATCATGCATTAATCTTGTATATATTATATATTTAGTTCAAATGCACATGCTATATGTTAAGAGTCAATAAATTTCTGCGCTCTCCTATTATGGACAGATTTTGTTCCAGACGTCTGATGGCAAAAGAGATACCAAAGTTTCATTAAAAGTTGACTATAAGTTTCTATGGTATTAACATTTGAAAAAAAAATATTTGCAATAGTTCCGGCAGAAACATTTTTCTTTGCTATCATCAGCCATATAACGAATATGTACCAATTTTCAAGTCCCGTGCGGGGCCCGCCTAGCTTGTCGTAAGAGGCGACTAAGGGTATTGGGATTCTGACGTCGGTTCAGTGCTCCGCCCACAGAGCGACCAAGTGTGAACCCAAGGTCGCAGAATTGGTTGGCCCTCGTCCGCGGGAGCTGATAGGTCTAAAGTACGAAAACCCTGAGCACCGACCATAGTGGACCAACGTGTGTGGAGAGTGCCACGCTTTATACACGTTAAAGACCCCTTTGTGGACCGCCAAGCAGTGCACCACATAGGCCAAATTTTCTGCCCCTACCCTGAGCGATCCAGGCTCCTGGGAGCCTCTTGCTTCATTCATTAAAGCTAGTTAGTTATTGCTTTACTCCCAAGCAGCACGATTTCGGCTATATCCGGGAGATGAACATGAAAGTGGTGACACAATGAACATGAAATGATGATGAAGTGGAGGAAATGGGGACACAAGGCCAATCGGGTAGGAGAGTTTTGACTGCCATTGGAAAAAGGAGTGATGGGTAGGGACGGGAAATTTGGCCTCCTGCATGGGGATCCTACGGGTCCTACTCTTACCGAGACCTGCAGCAGGGTTCTTTAGCGTACGAGGAACGTGACGTTTTCCCCAACACGGTGCACCACTATGGTTTGCGGTCAGGTTTTCCGCATTTTCGCCTGACGACCCCCCATCTCTCGATGTCAGGGCTGGCCCATTCAACCACCTGGGGCACACATCCCAGTCGCTCTGTGGGCAAAGCAACCTGACCCGATGTCAGGTTTCTGGGCGCTCTTTAGTGGACTTTTAACATGGCTGTAAAAAAGATATAAGACCAATTAAATGCATTGACCAGCATTAGTCTCAAATTTTTTTCGTTGAGAATGACAATAGAGAATAGTGAGCGCCCTCCCGTTTGACAGGAACATTTGGTTAGGAACTGTATGAATATCAAATGCCAGCGGAGTTGTAAATTCACTCGTTATTATGTCTCCCAAACGAAAGTTTGGAGACATATTGTTTTTACTCCGTTTCTTATTATTATGTCTCCCAAACGAAAGTTTGGAGACATATTGTTTTTACTCCGTTTCTTATTCTTTTTATTATTATTTTTTTTCTTCTTTCTTCCCATGAACGTGTCCGGTAGTTTTCCTGGAAACGACTTGAAGGATTTTCACGAAACATTGTACGATGATAGAATGGTTATTGGAGGTGTGCACAGACATTTCGAAATTTTCAAAATGGCCGCCGATTTCGTGTTATTAGCTTAAGTTCATAATATAGGACATTGCAATATCTCGGTAACCTAGGTGCGTAGGAGGCTGAAATTTTGTAGGTGAATAGAGCAAAAGGAGCTCTTCAATAATACGAAAAAAAATTTTGAAGCGATATTTACGGTTTTCGAGTTATTTGCGAAAATGTGATTTTTCGGGCCCAAAAATGCGAAAATCGTCAAAATGCTTCGATTTCGACAAAATTTCGTATCTTGGGGTGTTAAAAGATGGCGAATCATAATACGAGGTCAAAAATGGGTTCGTTTGGGAGACATTTTTGTGTTGGGCATCCCCAACACAGTCAGCACTTGTTCTTTTTATTATTATTTTTTTTCTTCTTTCTTCCCATGAACGTGTCCGGTAGTTTTCTTGGAAATGACTTGAAGGATTTTAACGAAACATTGTAGGATGGTAGATGTGTTATTGAAGTTGTGCACAGACATTTCGAAATTTTCAAAATGGCCGCCGTTTTCGTGTTATTAGCGAAAGTTCATAATATAGGACATTGCGATATCTCGGTAACCTAGGTGCGTAGGAGGCTGAAATTTTGTAGGTGAATAGAGCAAAAGTAGCTCTTCAATAATACGAAAAAGAATTTTTTCGAGTTATTTGGGAAAATGTGATTTTTCGGGCCAAAAAATCCAAATTCGTCAACATGCTTCGATTTCAACAAAATTTTGTATCTAGGGGTTTTAAACGATGGTGAATGAGAATACGAGGTCAAAAATGCATTCGTTTGGGAGACATTTTGTGTTGGGCATCCCCAACACAGTCAGCACTTGTTATTATTTTTATTTTTAGAGGAAATTGATTATTAAGTATTTTATCTTTTAGTGATTTTATGTATTTAGTTATATCAGTTTCTTCTATATCATCAAAAAAATCAGCAAAACGGACACCAGGTCATTTATATTGCTATAAAATTAATAAAAAGCTTCGCCGAGCGCAGCATGATACGACCGCAACATGTTGAACCCTGTACGTTTTAGGCCTAATATGGATAGTCTATTGTTCTGGACACATGCAGCCCATGGTGGACTGACAAAGGTTTTTGACACATGCTTCTCTGATGGACTTTCAACCCAGGGGCTAAAAATATAAATTTTGAATGTTGTATTCTACTCTTTAAAAGAATAATGTTTGGGGAAAAAATTAAAAATCGAACCAGAATTTTTTTTAAATTATGATTACAGCCCAAAAAATTTATTCTTAAATTTAGAATCGCTACCTGACAAGAATAAATTTGCAAAAAAAATTTCAAAATCGGACCACAAATAAAAAAGCCCCATTTGGCCCCTAATTACGTAATAGGGGGAAAAAGGGGGGGTCGCAAAAATTAATTCCTAATTTTGTATTCGCTATTTGACAAGAACAAACATGCAAAAAAAATTTTCAAAATCGGACCAGAAATAAAAAAGTTTCAATTTCGGCCCCATTTGGCCCCTAATTACGTAATAAGGGGAAAAAGGGGGGGGGGTCGCAAAAATTGATTCTTAATTTCTCTATCTGCTTAAGACCAAAAACACTATTTAACGCTTTAAGGGGCTGTAACCCCTATAAGGGGTCATCTGACAACTTCCACCCTATGGAGAATTTTGTAAAGCTAAATGAGCTGAACATTTAAGCAAGCAACAGCTAATTTCTATCTGCAATAAGTTTTCATTCTGTAGGCCAAAAACCATCTTCGCTAGCCAAGGGTTACGATCCGCTATCTCTCATCTTCACCCTTGGCAGATCTAGAAGGTTTTTTTGTAATCTCAACATTTTAATTATCTCCCTTGAAACATTATTTATTCCAAGTCAAGAATTTTATTTTTCTTCAGATAGTTGAAAAAATAGAAGATAATTCATTCCATTACAGACATATATTTCACAAAAGATAAAATAAAGGTAGTTTTGGCAAGATTTGATAAAAAGTGCTAATATTTTTTGCAAAAATATTAATTATTTATCACCTTTGTAAACCCATATGTTTGCTAACAGATTTCGTAAAAATGGAAACGAAGCAATGTGATTGGATGCAGCTAACTTTCACTGCATCCAATCAGATGAGAGAATGTATGACCACAAAAATCCTTCTAGATCTGCCAAGGGTGAAGATGACAGAAAGCGGATCGTAACCCTTGGCCAGCGAAGATGGCCAAAAACATGAAAAATCGCTATTTTTCATTCTGTAGGCCAAAAACATGCAAAATCGCTATTTTTCAGGGGCAGTAACGCCTATAAGGGGTCATCTGACAACTTCGACCCTATGGAGAATTTTGTAGAGCTAAATGAGCTGAACATTTAAGCAAGCAACAGCTAATCTCTATCTGCAATAGTTTTCATTCTGCAGGACAAAAACATGAAAAATCGCTATTTTTCATGGGCCGTAACCCCTATAAGAGGTCATCTGACAACTTCGACCCTATGGAGAATTTTGTAGAGCTAAATAAGCTGAACATTTAAGCAAGCAACAGCTAATCTATATGTGCAATAGTTTTCATTCTGTAGGACAAAAACATGAAAAAACGCTATTTTTCAGGGGTCGTAACCCATATAAGGGGTTATCTGACAACTTCGACCCTATGGAGACTTTCGTAGAGCTAAATGAGCTAAACATTTAAGCAAGCAACAGCTAATCTCTTATCTGCAATAGTTTTCATTCTGTTGGCCAAAAACATGAACTAGAGCTAAATGAGCTGAACGTAACAGCTTATCACTATCTACTTTAGTTTTCATTCTGTATCCGTAGGCCCAAATCATGAAAAAACGTTATTTTAAGGGCAATGACCCCTATAAAGGGTCATCTGACAACTTTGACCCTATGAAAACTTTTGTAGAGCTAAATGAACTGAACATTTAAGCAAGCAACAGCTTCTCTCTATCTGCTATAGTTTTCATTCTATAGGCCAAAAACATGAAAGAACATTATTTTAGGGGCCATAACCCCTATAAGGGGACATCTGACAACTTCGACCCTATGGAGACTTTTGTAGAGCTAAATAAGCCTAACATTTAAGCAAGCAACAGCTTTTCTCTATCTGCTATAGTTTTCATTCCATAGGCCAAAAACATGAAAAAACGTTATTTTAGGGGCCGTAACCCCAATAAGGGGACATCTGACAACTTCGACCCTATGGAGACTTTTGTAGAGCTAAATGAGCTGAAGCAACAACTTTTCTCTATCTGTAATAGTTTTCATTCTATAATCCAAAAACATGAAAAAATGCTAATTTTCACCTTTAAGGGGCCGTAACTCCTATAAGGGGTCATCTGACAACTTGGAATCAATGGAGACTTTTGTAGAGCTTTTGATGCTGAAGCAGTAGCGTGACATCAGATTTCATCTATCTCTTATACTTTTTGATTTACAAGCCAAAAACAGAAGTCTGACCCCCCTGGTCTATTTTTAGTAACGGTGGCCATGTTGTTTGGATGGCGGCCACCATTTGTGCAATCTTGGTAGAGGACATCCCATAGATGAAGTGTGCAAAGTTTCAAAGCAATCCCTTCAGTCATTTCGGAGGAGAAGATTTTCAAAGAAAAGTTAACGACGACGACGGACGACGACAGACGACGACGACGACGGACGCCAAGTGATGGCAATAGCTCACCTGGACCTTCGGTCCAGGTGAGCTAATAAAAATTAAGGGATTCTTAAATTTTGGCGGCAATCTTGGATTTAGAAATTTTAAGTTTTGGCATTTTATGGAAAAACTGTAAATATCTCTCAATTTTTTTTCAATATTTTAGTAGTAGTTATCAAGCTCAAATTTTCAAGATGCTCATCACTTAGGTTACTGAGATATGTCAATGTCCTATATATAATGAACTTTTGCTATTTACTCAAAAAAGCGGCCATTTTAAAAATTTCGAAGTCCTAATAGACACCTCTGATGTGGAGTATTACTAGCAACATCAAAATCTACCGGAATATTAATTTGTATCAAAATCCAAGCAATTTTAAATTGTGGCGTCCCGTGCGGGGCCC